>JAURVB010013995.1:0-25751 GCA_033002965.1 Piper betle | reverse complement strand
GAAAGCGTTCAGTCACATTGAAAGTCGTGAAGACATGAAGATAAACCAAGAGGTACGACGAATTCGATGAGAATTTGTGGAATACGTGAAGAGACTCATTAGTGAGGATTCCAATGCTCAAGAAGTAGTGTTTGGAGTTGGCTCTTCATTTCCAAGTGGTATTCATATCTCTAGTCTATAAATATGTGATTAGAGGTATGTGTTCGGTGTGCTTTCCCTTTGGGGAAGTTCCATGGAGTGTTCTCCTTTAGGGGAGACTTGAGGGATTACAGATCTAGACAGGGTTACTATTGGTAGTGCATGTGGGAGAAGAAAGTGAAATTGTTTGTTGTGAGGTGAAGATATGACTTCGGGTTCTTCGACAAGATCAACAGTGGTTAATTTCTTTTCTTTCTCTACCTTTGTCTGTGGATTGTAATTGGGAGTAGTGTTACTCTTTTGGGTGGAGTTTTCCACATTTGGGTAGAGTTTCTACTTTTATTGGGGTGAAGTTTTTCACACTTTGGTAGAATTTTCTACATGTATTGGGTGGAGTTTTTCCACATATAACGGGGAGTGGTTTCACTCACAAGGGGAGAGTTTGGAGAAGTTTTTCATCATCTCAAGTTGAAGTGGGGTCGTAATCCAGGGTGTGAGATTGATCCATTTTTTCATTTGAGGTGTATGATATTTTTCTCAATTTCTCAAGAATTGTATCTTTCAGATCTTGTTATTGATCTGATTTAGGTTAGGAGAGTTTTCTCAAATTTTATTTCGATACTTGATTGTAAGAGATTTCTTAATCAAAGTTGATCGAGTAGGTTGGTTTTCTTTTCTCTAAATTGGGAGGAAAGTTTCCATCCATTTTTATCTTGGGTGTCTCCTATTCATTTCATCGAGTAGGGGAAATATTTTCTGGCTTGTTTTCGCTGGAGTGTATATTTCCCAACAAGCGGTATCAGAGCTTTGGTTCATATTTTGGATCATGCTTTGGTTTGTGGAGCTGTGGTTTCATGACCTGTGGAGGTTCATGTTATGGTGGTCGGTGAAGCGGTGACCTGCAGCAAGCTGGCTGCAGCTGGCATCCGGCCAGCAGGGAGGAGCGGAGCCGGGAACCCGGGGGCTGCGATGGCAGTCCATGCGCTCCTGCAGCCATGGAGGCTGAGGGCCGCGACCATGTGGCCCAATCCCGCAGCCGTCTGGGCTGTGACATGCGGCCCAATTTAGATCCGCAACTGGAGCCCGAGACAGCGGCAGCCAGCAGAGGAGCCGCGGCGGGTGACCAGTCGGAGTCGCAGCGGTCAAGCGGTAGCTGTGTTCCAGTGTTTGCAGCGACAAATGCACGAAGGAGTGGCGGTCAGCGACTGAGAGCGGAGCCGGAGCCGGTAGCCGAGAGGTGGAACCAGCGGGCGGCAGCCGCAGCCGCAGCCGACAGTGAGAGGCTGGCAACCCACTGCCGGCGGGCCACAGCTGGCGGCAAACCTTGCGCTCGACCGGAGGCCAGAGAGGAGCCGTGATGGCGGCCCATTTGTTTCTGGATCTGGTGCTAGCAGTCAGTGACCAGCAGATAAGAGCCGGAGCTGCAGCCTGCAGCCATTGGCCAAGATCTGGGGCCGGCGGCTAAGAGAGGAGCCATTGGCTGGCTGCCAAAAGCCTGAGGGGCGGCCGGCGGAGAAGCCCGGGGGCCACCTGGAAGCAGCCCAGTCCGCGACAGGCGGGTGGCCGGCGACCAGCGAGGCCGGGCGGCAGGGAGGCCGCTAGGCCGGGGTCGCGACCGGCGAAGGAGGCGGTGCAGGCGCCTGTGGCCAGGGTGGCTGGGGGCCGCGTTCATGCGGACCAGCCCGCGATGGTGGCCAGGCGTAGCCGCGACGGGCGGCTAGGCGATTTGCAAGCGCAACTGGGCGGTCGGAGATCCTGTTGCTGCAGACCGACGTCCAGTGATCGGCCGGCGCTACGGCGGCCAAGGGGAGCCAGCGGCCGGTGGTCTGCTGCTGCAAACGCGACAGCGATCAAGCGGAGTCGCGACGGGCAACCAAGCAAGGCCGCGATGGGCAGACATGCGGGTCCGCGACGGCGGCCCAGTTATGTTGCTGCTGCTGGCAGGCCAAAGTCGGCGGTGCTAAGGTGGCAAACCAACTCGTCTTAGTTGCTGTTGGCGGCCAAGGTGTTTGTGCCGCAGCCAGCGCGGCTGCAACAGCCGGAAACAACAGCCGGCAGGGCTGCGATGGTCGGAGGATGCGAGCGGTGCGTACCAGGTGCTTGTGCTGGTCGTGAAGCTCGGGTTCGAGTCGAACGTGTTTCTGATGAACGCGTTCCTCACAGCTTTGATCAGATATAGGAAGGTTTCCGATGCAGAGGTGTTCTTCTGCAAATGCTCAGTGAGGGATACGGTGTCACGGAATGCTGTGATTGCCGGGTATTTACAGTTTTCCTACTCCAAAGTTTGGAGCTTTTGGTGCAGGATGGTGTATGCAGGTGTGAGACCTGATCATTTCACTTTTGCTATTGTTCTCACTGGGATAGCTACTTCTTCTAGCTTGACAAATGGCCGGCAAGTGCATGTCCGCCTTGTCAAGTGTGGCCTTCGGCAAGAGTGAGCTTCTCGATTGAAGAGGGAGGTTGCCGAGGGGAGATCTGCGAAGGTGTAGCTGAACAATGGCTTGTTGAGCATCACCACAGGGACGGAGCTCGCTGTCTTGATGTCGGCGACTCAGGTGATGGAGTCCCGTCTTGCTCTTGTCTTCTTTGATGGAGAGTGTTTGGTCGTGGGAGCGGTCGACCTCCTATGACATCCGGATTGACTTGCAGATGGTGAAGTCGATGGTCGCGTAGAGGACGTTGAGGATGATGCACTCAACGGGGGCGATGTACTCCATGATCATGATCGAGACCTACTCGTATATGTTGTCGAGATGACCTTTAGGCTATGCTAGCATAAGTGTTTCTTTTATACGAGTATGGGAGATGTGCTAGAAGTCCTAATCAGGGGAGATAGAGAACATTGCACATGAGTCGTTAGGGGAGATGCGTTAAAATATTTCCCTCCTCATGTGGTAGTCGACAAGTGGTATGGTCGAGAATGATGGTGCTCACCATATCGGTCTCCAACTCTTCCTTGATATGAAGGTTCCAGCTCAACAGGTCCGGCATACTGGAGCAACGGACATGGCTACCAGTGACGGTGGTTTGGGACCTGGTGTGGAACAGACCTCGGATCCCCTATCACTTCTTCTCTCACTGCGGTTGTAATGGGCTGTCTGAGTGCAAGTGCTTGCTTGGCACCCAGCTGACTAGGATGGCGAAGTGTAGCGATGCCGAATGCGGTGAGGGGGACAAGTTCAGGAGCTTGGGGCTGATCAAGTTGTTGGATCTTCCCATCTCCAAGCTGAATGTGAGTACGGGAGAGTGTGCGGAGCAATGTTTGATGAATTGTTCCTATGGTGCGTATTCCAACCTCAGTTTTGGGTTTTCTCCCAGGTGGGTGCACTGTTCGAGCCAGAGGGTAGACAGTTGCTAATTGAGAAAATCCATAAAGGGAATTGTGTCGAAGAGGCATGACGAGTCACATTCAAGAAAGTGGTAAGGCCGATTGATGCTAATGAGGTGTAGCATTTTCAGGCAGGTGGGTCAAAGACCCGTAATCGAGCTGACTTGAGTATGCTTGTATGCGCATTGGTTATCGATGGGTTGTGTTGTGATTGATGGAAGCAAGGATGCACATGTGTGGAAATTTTTCCAAGGTGTTTCTCATGCTCGGGAAGGGGAGAATTGTTGAGATATTCCCTCCCATGAGAAAGCGTTCAGTCACATTGAAAGTCGTGAAGACATGAAGATAAACCAAGAGGTACGATGAATTCGATGAGAATTTGTGGAATACGTGAAGAGACTCATTAGTGAGGATTCCAATGCTCAAGAAGTAGTGTTTGGAGTTGGCTCTTCATTTCCAAGTGGTATTCATATCTCTAGTCTATAAATATGTGATTAGAGGTATGTGTTCGGTGTGCTTTCCCTTTGGGGAAGTTCCATGGAGTGTTCTCCTTTAGGGGAGACTTGAGGGATTACAGATCTAGACAGGGTCACTATTGGTAGTGCATGTGGGAGAAGAAAGTGAAATTGTTTGTTGTGAGGTGAAGATATGACTTCGGGTTCTTCGACAAGATCAACAGTGGTTAATTTCTTTTCTTTCTCTACCTTTGTCTGTGGATTGTAATTGGGAGTAGTGTTACTCTTTTGGGTGGAGTTTTCCACATTTGGGTAGAGTTTCTACTTTTATTGGGGTGAAGTTTTTCACACTTTGGTAGAATTTTCTACATGTATTGGGTGGAGTTTTTCCACATATAACGGGGAGTGGTTTCACTCACAAGGGGAGAGTTTGGAGAAGTTTTTCATCATCTCAAGTTGAAGTGGGGTCGTAATCCAGGGTGTGAGATTGATCCATTTTTTCATTTGAGGTGTATGATATTTTTCTCAATTTCTCAAGAATTGTATCTTTCAGATCTTGTTATTGATCTGATTTAGGTTAGGAGAGTTTTCTCAAATTTTATTTCGATACTTGATTGTAAGAGATTTCTTAATCAAAGTTGATCGAGTAGGTTGGTTTTCTTTTCTCTAAATTGGGAGGAAAGTTTCCATCCATTTTTATCTTGGGTGTCTCCTATTCATTTCATTGAGTAGGGAAATATTTTTGGCTTATTTTTCGTTGGAGTGTATATTTCCCAACAGTTGTCACATGGGATGAAGAGGATGAGGAACAAGAAGACAGTGATGAGGTAGATAATGAGTTGACCCCGGCCATATCTCTCAATGCATTAACCGGAGAAGGCACTTTTGAAACCACGAGGATGATTGGTTGAGTTAAATTCGGGCAGTTCACAGAATTTTTTAAACACAAAGTTAGTTCACAAGTTGAAATTACATGTTCAAGCTAACAATAGATTAAATGTACAGGTAGCAAATGGAGAAAGGATGTGTTGTTTGGGAAAATGTGAAGCTATTAATTCGGAATTACCGGGATATAAAACCATTTCAGATTTCTTTGTTCGGAATTCAACGTCTGAAAACTCTAGGTTCGATTGTATGGAAAAAGCAACAAGGACGACTATTCACGAATTTGCAGATAGCGAATTGTTTCAAAACAGATCAACATGTTCAGTTCACTAATTGATGCCGTTGGTGTTAGGCTCATTGGCTTAAGTTATCAATTCGCGACGCGGGCAGATGCAGGACAATGCGACCATAAAAAGGAGTACTGACCAAGTACACGAGTGATTTTAATCGCAGAATATCAATTACTGAAAAACAGGTATTAACTATTTATCAGCCCGGGCAAGCATGTCATTAAAATATTTGATTAAATAATCTATTATCTCAGTAGGCATATTGTTAAAACTTACCTGAACCAATTGGAAACTTCAATATCAAGTATCTAATCCAAAATCATTCCCCAAAACAAAAAAATCTATTAATTAACAACCCATGCAGGAGGCCGCTAGCTAATTAACATGAAATTTGAAATAGTATTATCAACTAGCTACATATCTATCTATAGAGCATCTTTCACTCCACCCTCAACGCAATCTGGTTCAGTTTTAATGCATATTATCAAGAACGTGTGTAAAACTATAAAACTTTAAAACTAACCAGTGCACAGTCAAGTTAATTTGTGCTTAAGATCTATTTTTAATTAATCTCCTGTTCTTTTAGCAATCTTGAGCATTAATAGACCAGAGGGTTGAGCAATCATTTTGTCTAGGACAGTATTGATGAAAAAGGTCAAATATTGTTAGCAATGCATTTATATCTTTAAGGAGGTTAGTTCTTGCCGGAAGATCGGACATGTTTTAATTTTCAAGGCATTGACTTGATGATATATCCCATGCATGCGCTCTGCAGCTTGGATGATAATTATAGAGCTGAAGAACTGGTTTCTCTTGATTAAACGATGAGCGGTGTACGCCGTTGAGCCTAATAATTGGGTGCTGAGTATCAAGATAGTTTGCTTAGTTGCTTTGATTTTAAAAGGGTTACAAAGTTTCTCATATATAGTCTATAAAATAACGTTTTAAGCAACCTCAATCTCTTGTAAGTGAAGCGTTAGGTAATCTAAAAATAATTGGTAAGATTTCGTATTATGGGTGGTTTATATTACAAATATACTTTAATTTTTTAGATAAATTAGCGTTGAATAATGAGATATAACATGATATCTTAGAGACTGATTCTTATTGATTATGATTTTTAATAAAAGATAAATAACAGTATACTATAATAATATGATTTATTATTTTTATTTTAATTATATTTTAACTATTCAAAAGTCCATCTTTCTATAGAAAACTGGTATTTAATTTTTTTATTAATAAGAATAGATAAGGTCTAAAATTTGGTTGTGTAAGTCACCGAAATATCTAACTCTACCATAAAAATTCCAAAATTTCTGGAAAATGGGATGGCAGTTCCGCAAATTACCGGGATGGGTTTTTTTCCTGTCACTCGCTGGTGGCGATAGCCATTAACAAATCTCTTCGCTGAAGGATATGGGTGGGCGCAGTCATCTGAATTACCGAGTCTAATCAAAGTCTGAAGTATGTCTGACTAAATTTGACCGACCGAATTCGACTGAATAAAAATAAACTAAACATGGATATTTTTTTATTCCACCGAATGATCGACCAAGTATCCGATATTTTATATCAAAAACATAATGATTTCAACATTTGTGAAGTTAATATTATGTTTTATGGAAATTTCAAATTATGATATACATTAAAATTAATTAAGTTTATACATAAAATTGATATTTAATATCTAAAATAATCCAAAATGACTTACATTGAAAAAAGATAAAAGCCGTCTTCATATTTAAGAATTTAGAACACTATATTCTCATAAATAATCATATCAAACCACTTACTATATAGTTAGAATGCCCTCAATTTCAAAATTTAACTCGTATCCATTTGCAAGTTAAATAATAGATAATCGATGTATAGAAACTTGAAAGTAATCTTTGACATCAAAATATAATCCAATATTGCATATAGTTCAAAGACAAAATATTCTAGTAGTTAATTCTTCATCTAATTCACCTACATGAAAAAATATTAAAAAATTATTTATTTATAGAAATATTTTATAAATATTAAAAGAGTAAAAACAAATTTGATGATAAACTTATTTGTTTCTCTACAAGTAAAAAATACACTAGCAAGAGAAGAAGATATGTTAAAAAATATATCATAAATGAAAAATGTATGGATATAAAATATAAATTACATTTATATTCATTCTTCAAGTAATTTTAGATACATATCAAAGTTTATAGTGTTTTTGGATTCAAACTATTCCTAATTGAGCTAATTATTTTTTCTCCAATACTAAATGATGTTTCGGAGGAAACGATTGACATAAGAATGACTAAAAGATATTGAGTAATTTTTTCAAATTAGGATATTTTATTATGTTCAATCTCCACCATAATAATATATCAAATTGCTTATCTACCTCCACAAAAAGGAATAATTAGTTCATCTAAATAAATTTTCAAATCAGTTCATGTTGACTCATTTGATTAACATTCCATAATAAATTTATTTACTCATTTTAATCTCTTCTTTAGGCCTCTAATAAGACGAATAATTAATGAAATTTTAATTCTAATATAGGTCTTATTTGACACACATCTATCCATAGATTTTCACATCAATCTTATTTTTTAAATTTTCCCATTGTAATATAATATTTCTTCATTCAAATATTTTTTTAAAAAGTGATTTTAATTTTTATGCTAATTGATATGAGAGAAATTAAGAAAAATAAAAGGGAAAATAATTATATAAATGAGATATTAGTTGTTTGTGAGAAAAAATAATATTTATAATTAAATAATAATTAAATAATAAAATAAATATGATACGAAAATAATTTTTTATATTAACTGAATTTTGGCCGTGTACAACTGTAATCAGCTTTACCGATGAATTTTAAACGTGAACGACAGACTTTTTGACCGTGTACAATGCCTTGTCCGATGTCCAACCAACCAAGCCCATCCCTACTCAAGGATAAACTCTTAAATTAGTTTTTGTTAGAGAATTAATATTGGAATAAGTCAGCAATAGTTAACTACAAGTCAACTTCAGGTTGACCATTACCAGGAATCCTGGAGTTCTTAAATTCGCTCGTGTTGCACAATATATACTTTAGATTTATCATCATGGTCTTATTCTTATAATTTTTTTAATGATTTGACATCATCGTTGAATTTATAGCCAACAATTTGGCAAGAGACTAATTTACATGCCCACTGGTTGAAGACAACAAGCTTAACCAACTGATCACGATATATCCTGTATACATTAAATGCTTATAATGTCTATCATAATGTTAGAAAAAATAATTTTTTTCATCACAAGCTGGAAATTCTTTACTAAGGCTATTTTCTAGTGACAAAATATAAAAGTTTAATTTGTATAGAAGACATGCATAATAATCCAGCAATCAACATTGATTTCCCAGCGGAGAAGATATCTAATTAAGTAAAAGGTGAACTAAATTGACCAATCTCCACCAGCTGCATCTCACGTACGTAAAAACGATGATTGAAGTGCTTAGAATAGAGATTGCAGCCATGTATACGAATCTGATACAAATATCTCAAACTATAATGATTACATTCTGCACTCACACGCTAGCTCCACATAATGGAGGCCAGTCACTTTCTTTTACCTTAATCCACACCTTTAATTATAGTACACAGAGTTATCTATAATATCTTCATGAAGACGTGGGAGTATGGGAGCAAGCTAGTTCTAGTTATCCGGGACCTCGCCAATGTAAGAGCAGCACGCCCCACAGCGTTCATGGCCTTGGTAGAACAGCCATACTTCAGTAGCCGCCTCCAAATCCACCACGGCCGCCGCCAGGGTATCCACCATAGCCGCCGCCAGGGTATCCACCATAGCCGCCACCAGGGTATCCGTCATAGCCACCGCGGCCAGGGTAACCACCGTAGCCACCACCTGGGTAGCCTCCATAGCCACCCCGGCAAGGGTAACCACCGTAGCCACCACCTGGGTAGCTGTCACAAGGTCGGATTTAGGGTTTTATTTTTTGCCCTAATCGTCCCTCGTGCGGCGTGTTTCCTCCTCGGAATCACCAGCCTACAGCACTGTGCAAGGTGCAGAATACTGCACAGCCCCCTACTGGACACCCACTCCGCACACAACCGGACAAGTGCCCGGTTCACGAATACAAGATTGGACACTACTCGAACACAGCTTGGTCCTACTCGGACAAGCTGCTCGAACACCAAGGTCCCGTTGCACGTTCCAGTCCCGGCTCACCCACACACAGTCGGCACGCCCTGGCCGAAGGAATCACCCGACCAGCACTCGGTAACCAAATCCAACGTACACACTGTTGTTTTACGGACTTAAGTCCAACCTATATTCTACTAGTATGAATACAAGGAATAGTAATCCAACCCCCCCTTGGATTACCAGCAAGTCGTGGACACAACCCACGGACTTGGCCTCTCGACACACACACTCGACAGGACTTCCCTAGCACTCGACACGCAGGCTCGAGGCTGCTGGAATAGAACTGGGTGGTTCGGTCACAGGTGGACAACGCTGCACCGACAGCTTACCGGGTGTGCCCAGCACTTGGCCCCGACCAAGGCTGGTTGCAGCCACTCACCAGCCGCAGCTTCCGCGGCAGTTTAATTGATTTATATTTAGATTTCAAAATATAATATATTTTAATTAAAAACTTTTTATATAATATTTATGTGTATTAGTTAATTTGTCTTATAATAGGTATTATTATTTATTTTATTCTTAGATATTATATCATTTAAAAAAATGTCTTAATAGATTATTATTTATTAATTGGTTGATGTTAGTTAATTTATTAATTTCATAAGTCTACTTACTTAACAATTGTTAAATTTAAAATAAGTTCTAATTTTATATGATTAATATTTACTACTTTTAATTATAAAACTAAGATGGTAAAATTATAATTTAATTTATTTTTATAAATAAAAAATAATATTATAAAATATCTTTGTAAGCAAAAAATAAGTATATAATATTGTAAAATATTTACAAGACAGGTAGTGTTTTAACAAAACTATATTAAAAGTCTTTAATTTTACATGTAAAAAATAGTCGAAATACCACTTGATGCACATGCATTATGAATATCTTTTAAAAATAATAATTTTAAATATATGACCAATACATAATTGGTTTATATCAATAATTTTTATTATATATATATATATATATATGTATATTGATTTTAAATTAGAAATTTTAGTTATTTTTAATTATTTTAAAGATGATTAAACATAATTTGAGTCGATTTAGATATCTTATTTGATTTAAGATCCCCACTTATTTCAATAACTATTTACAAACACACGGTAAGTTAATTAAAATTTACACTATTTTTACATACCCATAATAAAAATAAAAATTTCCAAATATAGTCAAAGACGAATTACATTGTCCAAAAAACATTACAATTAGTTAATAGATTCTCGATGAGAATGATTGAAAATTGGATAAGATTTAATTAATTCTTTTCAAAATTGGGATGAGTAAAATCGTAAAAATACTTGAATTTATGATAAAAAGTGTAAAATTTAAACTTAAAATAAATATATAATTAGTACTTTTTAATAAGACAACACCAAATTATAATAATACCTAAGGACCCGTAGGCCGTGATAAATTTATAATTTATGGACCTCATTGTGAGAGGAGTTGCAGACATTCCATTTAGAAACAAAGATTGATTTTATATATTATAGAAGATATTATTCTCTTTTTTTTCAAGGTTAGTGCATTTACTTGTCACCAACCTTTATTGGGCCATAGTTTTTATTTTTGTAATTATTTATTTCAGAATTGAATTTATTAATTATTCTAATTAAATAATAAAAATTACTAACTTATGTTGTTGTTTTTTAATTAACTAAATTGAATGGCATCAACCTCCAATTCTGAGCCCATGGATTATTATCCTCCTCAATCCTCATTGGGCCTCTACGGACTTCAATTTCAGCCTAATTTCACGAATATTGCTAGGAGCCTAGAGCCCATAAATGTTTTCAACAAATTTTGTTATTTTTTTTTCAAATCAAATGAGAACAAATTTTGCGATTTATGAGAATGTTTATCGCCAAGTAAAACAGTGGGATTAAGAAAAAGATACTAAGTAGCATATATTAGATAACATAATCTTTTGCTATAAATGTTGAGAAGTTTTCTCTTAATGCTTGTTTAGATTGTGAGAAAGACAAAATAAAGTTAAAAAAGTATACTTTCTGACACTTTTTTATATGGTTTGGAAGAGAATTCAAGATAACAAAACTATTTTTCATCGTGAAGGAAACTTTTTCACATATATTTTCCATAAAAAAATATAAAGAAATTAGAGAAAATGTGAATGATCCCATATAATTTTTTTAAAAAGACCAAATTTATATATTAAAATAGTTGAAATTTTCTTTTTTTCTCACATCCATTTTTTTGTTTTCTCATTTTCAAGAAAAACGAGGGAAACTATTGTGTGATGCCCGCCGGTCGGTACTTATTAATTATGGAAAGAAATCGACTCTAAAGTATTTGCCATAAAAATCAATCAATATAATGATATGTATTAGTAATAGCAACCGTTAATTAATCAACATAAGGTTATGAACTAAATAAATCCCTACAGAATCGACCGAGTCAAGGTATAGTGCACTGAGTCAAGCTTGTTAAAGATTAGATCTGGAAACGTTAATGGTCACGTTGACGACAGTTTCAAATTAAAACAAGTACTGGGCCGGGAGAGTAGTTGACAGAATAATTAGTCACCCGAGCATTCAATGCCGACCTCGAGTACTTAAATAGGACTTTGTTCGCCTACAAAGAGAACGATTTGTACTTTGTAGAAGTAGTATGACCTGCATAAGTTTAAGTTATTCAAGCTACTTGAAAACTTTAATTATTCAAGTAGTATTACTTTCATTTGACAGTCATAAGCTTCGCCGTCTGGCAGAGGGCAAATTTAAATAGCCAATAGTATATACATAATGCAATCTTTATTACTGAGGATCAAATGATCTTTTAATTTCCCTTTGCTGAGGACTACTCTTAACTGAACAGTCATGTCCTCACTATCTAATAGGAAGTGCTATGAAATGTAAAACCTTGATTTTAATTTGCCTAAGAATCGAATAAGAAATGTTACGATTGAGTCAAATTATATTTAAATCAATTAATGTACATGACTTGAACGATAAAGCGGATCAAAATAACTCTTTTGGTATCCCGAGAATGTAAAACATTATTAAATATACTTAAAAATGCATCAAACATAATAAAAAACAAAAAAACGACGGTGCAATGAGCACAAGTATGTGTAGTATGTATCTATCCTTCCACCAAAGCTGACCTAACATAAAAATACATGATTTATATATATAATATGAAAAATATTAATAATAATTGTCACTGGTTCGAAAAATAACTAGTATAAATTAGTAAGTGAAAACTGATTTTTACAAGGAAACCGTATATATTCTACATGGGAACACTCCAAAGGCATATATTGAGGAACCATTAAATTGCAGGCTTGATAGCATCCTGAACTAAACTAGTATTATGCCACTCTCGTGAAATGATATATATCTTAAGCCCTCCCTAAACTTCTACATAACGCCTAATTAAGAATATAATGGCCGAGTACTTTCAAGTAGTCGCCTTCAGGACCCTTTGATACCATAAGTCTAGACATGCGTCATACACAATAATACTTGTATACTCTACTCCTCTCCCAGTGTAAGGAAGTTCAAGACGTAGAGATTTCAGGATTTATTGGGAATGAAACAACTATTTTACTAATCTAGAGCCTGCTACGACCTATGTATATGCCCACTCACGGTATATACAAAGTCAAATTCACTAACTCTTGGCTTACTGAAAACTTGATGAAAACTATATATATGGATGAGAAGGAAATCATAAAACTAGACCCGAACGCAACTTAAGGTGGATCTAAATTCGAAAATAACCAGAGGGTTCTCATCCTCGAAGGTTATTAATCCCGGAAGTAAAATACATATAGATGACTTATGATACGTGAGGTCAGATAAAACAATCACTTAACACATTTTGTCGATTAAGAAATCAAATCTATAATAAAATAAAGCGGTAAATCTGAGAAGAATCGTAACGAACATGTGGTTCAACTCCAAGCACATTGGTACATATATGGAGAGCATATACTCCAAAACCTATATCGAAACCCACTGCTAAGTAAAAGACTGACAACTCTATATGATGTATGATCATGGTGTGCGCTCACATCAACAATAACATCACAATAAAGGACAATGTTAAACAAAAATACACCTAAACACCTGACACACAAAATGAGACATGATAAGTGATAAATCACTAATAAATAAATAATATATAAATAAATGAATAAACTCATAAAAAAATAGATAAATAATGAATACATGAGAATAAATAACACCAATCATAAAATAATAACATAATTATACTAAATAAGCATGCGATTAAATATGAGTAAATAATAGTACATATGCAACTAAATAATAAATAAATAATAAATAAACAATGGAATAAATAATGAATAACAATTAATCATGAACAATATTATTATAAATATCAAATATATGAATATATGACTAAACATTAATAAATAATAATAAATGTGCGAGTAAATAAATAATAATTAATTAATTACTCAAATTAAATAAGATAAACATGATTAAGAATAATAGCAACAAATAAATACATCATCAATAATAATAAATAATTATACAAACATTTGTCATAATAGACAAATATATAAATAACAAGAAATAAATAAATAAATAAATAAATAAATAAATAAATAAAAACACTCATAACATCAAAATATGCTAAATAATATAAATATACATATAAACAAATATAGGTAGTTTCGAATTATCAAAAATGATCGAAAAACAAACGAAAATGGTTGAAATAGGTTGTCGAGTCAACTAGGCTGAACCTGCCAGAGTAAGGTAGAGTCAACTTAGTACGTGCTAAATAAAATGGTGGGTTGGGTTAGCTGGACGAATGCGAGCATAGTCGCTAACATGTGATTGGGCCACAGGCTACGCGAACACGGTCATGGCTGGTCGGATGCGGACACAAGCAAACGGGTGATGGCAATGGTGAAAATCATCCAAAAAGTGGGAAAATCACTTAAAATTAGAGAGGCAAATGCTAAGGCTCTTGAGGACGATCCAAATCTTGCCACATGGCATGATTCAAACATCTGACAACTTGTGGGTTTGGTGGGGTCCAACTAAGGTATATATATATATATATATATATATATATATATATATATATGAGTGGAAAGCTTGGGTCGGCATCGTCAAAAGTCGAAACTGACTTGAAGCCTAACGATGACTCTATGGATGGCAATCAAGGAAAAAATGCTAAATGGGTCTTGAAACCCTGAACTCCATCAGACAAAGATATGAGATTTAACTCAAGTTGGGCTCACATGGGCAATTTAATAATCCAAAATCCGTATGATACATCTAAAAAAGGTACCCTAAAAATCCAAATGGATACTAAACGATGTAACGACTTAAATCTAACACTAAAACTCTAGGCTCATAGAATAATAAATTTATATACCTCGTATATACACTAATAAGTCATGTTCTACGGTAAAATAACCGAAATTATTATCTTTATATTGGACATATTCACTCTCGAAAACATATTCATATGGTCATCTAGGGCTTTATACACATGGTCTGAAAGTTAAACTGACTCGTAATTGCCCGAATCGAGAAGGATAATAAGCGGGTAAAACCATAACCCGAAGATTAGGCTTTGTAAAATACAGGTCATAAATCCGGTTGCAAATTACAAGTCTCTAGAAGCAGCATTTAGCAGTCACAAAAACTGTTCTTTTACTAGTGTATGTTATTTTGACCCTCAAACAACACTTTTATATATATATATATATATATATATATATATATAGATATATATATTCCTTCAAAAGGAAATTTTATATATTACTTACATCAGACGTTAATTTAGTTTTATTTAATATATTTTATTTTACATAGCACATGATTCTTTGGTATCTGCTCCAAAACATTTTACGCCAAGATCAAGCATTTTGAAGCTTTATCATTATTATTTTTATCCAAAACAAGTTCAGAATTTTCAGAAATTGAAGAACTTCATTCCGTAAAACATTTAACAGGACGTGCTAATTAAGTGAGAATCTATGAATGAAATATATACAATTGGACAAAATATTGTGTCATCAGCCGTTTATGTTAGAGACTAACACCAATCTTATCATAGAAAGATCACACTTGTCGAATAATTAGGTAGACTGAGATAAATTTAAATTTTAAAATAGACTCCAATTGAACGAGGAGACATGTTATAATTATAACTCGAGTAAGTTTTTTATTTTTATTATACTTCGATTGGTTGAATTTCCTAAGAGGAACTCTTGCTTTTATTAATAAGATTCAATAGAATATATATATCATCATCTTATCGGCTATGTTTTTTACACTATATACTTTTTCTAAATTAATTAATAAGAATACTAAAAGAGATGCGCGCATTCATAAATAGAGAACAAAGACATGCACATTTATGATTTATTATTTTATTCAGAACACGACGTACAATAGCTAGCAAGTGAACAAGTTCACGTAACTGGTTCAAACTATCTCAAACTACAAACACGTACTGATCCCTAGCTAGCTCGATTACATGCATGAAGCTAGCACTTTTAATAATTGACACTTTTTTTATTCGATTGTGTAATGTGTATATATCCACATCCACATCTTCCAGCTTCCAATATACTCAAATGTTCACCAACACCAATAAACTGATCTTAGTTCTAAGGCAGAGTCTTAGTTTCCACTACCGGTGCCTGGCCAGGGTAGTCGCAGCACCTCTGGCTAACGCCCGATGCCTCCGTAGCAGCATCCAAATTGGCAATAACCCCCAAATCCTCCACCGGGGTAGCCACCGAAACCTCCCCATGGAAAGCCCCCGAACCCACCTCCTCCCCATATTGGAAAGCCACCGAACCCACCTCCTGGGAAGCCGCCGAATCCTCCTCCTGGGTAGCCTCCAAATCCACCTCCTGGGTAGCCACCGAACCCACCTCCTGGGTAGCCACCGAATCCTCCTCCGGGATAGCCTCCGAATCCTCCCCTGGGTAGCCTCCAATTTGATTATCCTTCGCGTCGTGACCCTTTTCTTCTGCGTGCATTTAAGATACGTACCGAGTTATTTGTCAATTACCAACTTGTGGTTTCTATACAATTATTCGTGCGTAGTACACCGTATGCATCGTAACCTTACCCTTTACCACTTCTTTAGATGAGTCAGGGAAGTCTCTTGCTGCCACCTCTGAGCTGGCGACCAAAAACATGAGTGCAAGGAGAGCAATGCAAAGGAGAGATCTAGAAGCCATTTTTTGAGGCGATGGTTTTGAATGAACAAGGAGCTGTTTGATGAGATCTCTTGAATTACTTGGGCCCTATTTATAAAGGGGAGAGTATACTGTACATACATACGGAGCCTAATCTAGTTGCATAGTGGATGAGACAATCCGGATTGGGTGAACTGGTTAGTGCACCTACATAATCTCAATGCTAGTTGGCATTTAAGATTTAATCAGTGATGACTTGATGTCGTTGGTGTTAGGCTCATTGGCTCAGTGTTATCAATTCGCGAAGCGGGCAGATGCAGGACAATGCGACCATAAAAAGGAGTACTGACCAAGTACACGAGTAATTTTAATCGCGAATATCAATTACTGAAAAACAGGTATTAACTATTTATCAGCCCGTGCATGCATGGCATTAAAATATTTGACTAAATAATCTATTATCTCAGTAGGCATATTGTTAAAAGTTACCTGAACCAATTGGAAACTTCAATATCAAGTATCTAATCCAAAATCATTCCCCAAAACAAAAAAATCTATTAATTAACAACCCATGCAGGAGGCCGCTAGCTAATTAACATGAAATTTGAAATAGTATTATGAACTAGCTACATATCTATCTATAGAGCATCTTTCACTCCACCCTCAACGCAATATGGTTCAGTTTTAATGCATATTATCAAGAACGTGTGTAAAACTATAAAACTTAAAAACTAACCAGTGCACAGTCAAGTTAATTTGTGCTTAAGATCTATTTTTAATTAATCTCCTGTTCTTTTAGCAATCTTGAGCATTAATAGACCAGAGGGTTGAGCAATCATTTTGTCTAGGACAGTATTGATGAAAAAGGTCAAATATTGTTAGCAATGCATTTATATCTTGAAGGAGGTTAGTTCTTGCCGGAAGATCGGACATGTTTTAATTTTCAAGGCATTGATTTGATGGTATATCCCATGCATGCGCTCTGCAGCTTGGATGATAATTATAGAGCTGAAGAACTGGTTTCTCTTGATTAAACGATGAGCGGTGTACGCCGTTGAGCCTAATAATTGGGTACTGAGTATCAAGATAGTTTGCTTAGTTGCTTTGATTTTAAAAGGGCTACAAAGTTTCTCATATATAGTCTATAAAATAACGTTTTAAGCAACCTCAATCTCTTGTAAGTGAAGCGTTAGGTAATCTAAAAATAATTGGTAAGATTTCGTATTATGGGTGGTTTATATTACAAATATACTTTAATTTTTTAGATAAATTAGCGTTGAATAATGAGATATAACATGATATCTTAGAGACTGATTCTGATTGATTATGATTTTTAATAAAAGATAAATAATAGTATACTATAATAATATGATTTATTATTTTTATTTTAATTATATTTTAACTATTCAAAACTCCATCTTTTTATAAAAAACTGGTATTTAATTTTTTTATTAATAAGACTAGATAAGGTCTAAAATTTGGTTGTGTAAGTCACTGGAATCACTAACTCTACCATCACATTTGAGAAAGTTATCTGAAAATCCCAAAATTTCTGGAAAATGGAATCGCAGTTCCCCAAATTACCGGGATGGGTTTCTTTTCCTGTCATCTCGCTGGTGGCGATCGCATTACCAAATCTCTTTGCTAAAGGATAGGGATGGGCGCAGACGTCCAAATTACCGAGTCTGACCGAAGTCTAAAATATGTCTGACCAAATTTAACAGACCGAATTTGACCGATAAAAATAAACTAAATATAGATATTTTTTTATCTGACCAAATGACCGACCAAGTATCTGATATTTTATATTAATAACATAATGCATTTAACATTTGTGAAGTTAATATTATGTTCTATAGAAATTTCAAATTATTATATACATTAAAATTAATTAAGTTTATAGATAAAATTGATATTCAATATCTAAAATAACTCAAAATGACTTACATAGAAAAAAGATAAAAGTCATCCTCATATATAAGAATTTAGAACACTATATTCACATCAACAATCATCAAACCACTTACTATATAGTTAGAATGCCCTCAATTTCAAATTTTAACTCTATCCATTTCCAAATCAAATAAAAGATAATTGATTTATAGAAACTTGAAAGTAATCTTTGACATCAAAATGTAATCCAATATTGCATATAGTTCTAAGACAAAATATTCTAGTAGTTGATTCTTCATCTAATTCACCTACATGAAAAAAATATAAAAAAAATTAATTACTTAGTAGGAATGTTTTATAAATATTAGAAGAGTAAAAACTAAATATAACATTCTCATATGCTTATTATTGACACAATCATCAATACATTCTCATATGCTCATTAATTACTTCTAGAAATATTTTATAAATATTAGAAGAGTAGAAACAAATTTGATGATGAACATATTTGTTTCTTTGCAAGTAAAAAATATAGTAGCAAGAGAAGAACATATGCCAAAAATTATATAAAAAATAAAAAAATGTATGGATATAAAATAAAAAATACCTTCATATTCATTCCTTAAGCAATTTTGGATACATATCAAAGTTTAAAGTGTTTTTGAACTTAAACTATTCCTAATTGAGCTAATCATTTTTTTCTCCAATACTAAATGCCAATTCAGAGGAAACGATTGACATAGGAATGACTAAAACCTAGTGAGCAATTTTTCTCAAATTAGGATATTTTATTATGTTTAATGTCTACCATGATAATATATCAAATTATTCATCTACTGCATCCACAAAAGGAATAATTGGTTCATCTAAATACTTTTTCAAATCAGTTCGGGTTGAATCCATTGATTAATATTTCATAATCAACTTATTTACTCATTGCAATCTCCTATTTAGGCCTCCAATAAGACGAAAAATTAATGAACTTTTTATTCCAATATAGGTCTTCTTTGACACACATCGATCCAAAGATTTTCACATCAATCTTGATTTTTAAATTTTCCCATTGTAATATAATATTTCTTTATTCAAATATTTTTTTAAAAAAGTGATTTTAATTTTTATGCTAATTGATGAGAGAAATTGATTTTAATTCAACGGTTGAAAACTCTAGGTTTGATAGTATGGAACTTCGAACCACTCAAAATGTCTATCGTGCAAGACATGAAAACTGTGGAGTTACAAGGTCAAATGGCTCCTCCAAACCAGCTGTGTGATAAGAGACAAATATACCATTCTCTCGGGGGAAAAGAAACTAGGACTACTCATGAATTTGCAGATAGCGAATAGTTTCAAAACAGATCAACAGGTTCAGTTCACTAATTGATGTCGTTGGTGTTAGGCTTATTGGCTCGGTGTTATCAATTCGCGACGCGGGCAGATGCAGGACAATGCGACCATAAAAAGGAGTACTGACCAAGTACACGAGTAATTTTAATCGCGAATATCAATTACTGAAAAACAGGTATTAACTATTTATCAGCCCGTGCATGCATGGCATTAAAATATTTGATTAAATAATCTATTATCTCAGTAGGCATATAGTTAAAACTTACCTGAACCAATTTGAAACTTCTATATCAAGTATCTGATCCAAAATCATTCCCCAAAAAAGAAAATTTATTAATTAACAACCCATGCAGGATGCCGCTAATTAACATGAAATTTGAAATAGTATTATGAACTAGCTACATATCTATCTATAGAGGATCTTGCACTCTACCCTCAACCCAATATGGTTCAGTTTTAATGCATGTTATCAAGAACGTGTGTAAAACTATAAAACTTAAAAACTAACCAGTGCACAGTCAAGTTAATTTGTGCTTATGATCTATTTTTAATTAATCTCCTGTTCTTTTAGCAATCTTGAGCATTAATAGACAAGAGGATTGAGCAATCAGTTTGTCGAGGACAGTATTGTTAAAAAAGGTTAAATATTGTTACCAATGCATATATCTTTAAGGAGGTTAGTTCTTGCCGGCATGAACAGGCAAGTTTTAGTTTTCAAGGCATTGATTTGATGGTATATCCCATCTCTGCGCTCTGCAGCTTGGATGATAATTATAGAACTGAAGAACTGCTTTCTCTTGCTTAACGATGAGCGGTGTAGGCCGTGTAGCCTAATAATTGGGTGCTGACTATCAATATAGTTTGGTTGGTTGCTTTGATTTTAAAAGGGTTATTATAAAATAACGTTTTAAGCAACCTCAATCTCTTGTAAGTGAAGCGTTAGGTAAGTTAAAAATATTAGGTAAGATTTCGTGGTATGGGTGGTTTATGTTACAAATATACTTTAATTTTGTAGATAAATTATCGTTCAATAATGAGATATAACGTGATATCTTAAAGATAGATTTTGATTGATTATGATTTTTTTTATAAAGACAAATTAATATCAACTATAATAATATGATTTATTTTTATAATTATATTCTAACTATTCAAAATTCCTACTTTTTATAGAAGATTGGTATTTAATTTTTTTATTAATAAGAATATATTACGTCTAAAATTTGGTTGTGTAAGTCACTAGAACCACCAGCTCTACCACCAGGTTGCATAAATCGGAGATTCCGAATCAGAATCGACCGATTCAACTCGGAGCGGAAGAAAACCGATTCAAAAAATCCATTGAATCGGTTTTCTTCGAATCGGTTTGTGAATCGGCCGATTCGAGCCGATTTCGACTGATTCAAACCGATTTAGAATCGGCCTAAATCGGCCGATTCCAGGTGCAGGGGGTGGGGCACGACGAGGTGGGGCGGCGGCGGTGGGGGGAGGGACAGGGCAGGGCTGGCGGGGGAGGCGGGGTGTGGCAGGCGCAAGGCGAGGAATGGCGAGCGAGGGCGGGGCGGGGTGGGGCAGGGCGGGGAGGGGCGGGTCTTGGGGGAGGGGGGCGCGGCGCGGAGGGTGCAGGGCGAGGCTGGCAGGGCTGGCGGGGGAGGCGGGGCGTGGCAGGCGAGGGCGGAGCGGGCGAGGGCGCGGGCTGGGGCCGGGCGGGGCAAGGGCGGAGCGAGGGCGGGTCTGGGGAGAGGGGGGTGGGGCGCGGCGGGCGCAGGGCGGGGAGGGACTAGGGGGAGGGGGGTGAGGCAGCGCGGCGGCGGCGAGGGGAAGGAGGCCAGATGCGGGAGAGAGAAGGCGAGGGAAAGAATAACACTTAGTGGCATTCTCGTAATTAAAACTTGACTCGTGTCTGACTCGAGTCAAAAATAATAACTAACTCTAAATAATTCAAAAAAAATCTTAAAAAATTTTATAAAATATTATAAAATATAATACATACAATAATATCAAAATGACATCAATATTTAATTTTTATATATTTATTTTATGAGTTGTCAAATATTATATATGACCGATTTGGACCTATTCAGACCGATTCAACTGAACCGATTCCTGTCCGATTTAAATTGATTCCGATTCCGATTCCGATTCTAAATTTGACTTCCTCGAAAAACTGATTCTTACTCCGATTCCGATTTATATAACAATGCTCTACCATCACATTTGAGAAAGTTATCTGAAAAATCCCAAAATTTCTGGAAAATGGAATTACAGCTCCGAAAATTACCAAGATGGGTTTCTTTTCCTGTCATCTCGCCGGTGGCGATAGCCATGACCAAATCTCTTGCTAAACTCTTAAATTTGTTTTTATTAGAAAATTAATATTTGACCAAGAGAGCGTTAGGAAACTACAAGTCAACTTCAGGTTGACCACTAGCAGGACTCCTGGAGTTCTTAAATTCGCTGGTCTTGCACAATATATACTTTAGATTTATCATCATGGTCTTATTCTTATAATTTTTCTAATGGTTTGACATCATCGTTGTATATGTAGCCAACAATTTGGCAAGAGACTAATTTACGTGCCCAGCGGTTGAAGACAACAAGCTTAGCCAAGTGAACAGGATATATCCTGTATATATTCAATGCTTATAATGTCTACATTATGTTAGAAAAAATAATATTTTTTTCATCACAAGCTGGAAAATCTCCGGCATGAATTGATTCTATACTAAGGCTATTTTCTAGTGACAAAACATAAAAGTTTAATTTGTATAAAAGACATGCATAATAATCTAGCTATCACCATTGATTTCCCAGCAAAGAATACATCTAATTAACTACTAGATGAACTAAATTGACCAATCTCCACCAGCTGCATCTCACGTACGTAAAAACGATGATTCATATGCTTAGAATAGAGATTGCAGCCATCCATGTAGAGGAATCTGATGCAAATATATCAAACTATAATTATTACATTCTGCACTCACATGCTAGCTCCACATAATGGAGGCCAGTCACTTTTTTTAACCTTAATCCACACCTTTAATTTTAGTACACAGAGTTATCTATAATATCTTCATGAAGACGTAGGAGTATGGGAGCAAGCTAGTTCTAGTTATCCGGGAACTTGCCAAGGTAAGAGTAGCACCCCCCACAGCGTCCATAGCGTCGGTAGAACGGCCATACTTCAGTAGCCGCCTCCAAATCCACCACGACCGCCGCCAGGGTATCCACCATAGCCGCCTCCAGGGTATCCGCCATAGCCACCGCGACCAGGGTAACCACCGTAGCCACCAATTGGGTAGCCACCGCGGCGAGGGTAACCACCGCCGGGGTAGCCACCGTAGCCGCCACCTGGGTAGCCTCCGTAGCCACCGCGGCCAGGGTAACCACCGTAGCCACCGCCTGGGTAGCCACCGTAGCCGCCACCTGGGTATCCACCGTATCCTCCACCTGGGTAGCCACCGTATCCCCCACCTGGGTATTTAGCGTCTTCTACTTTAGTTTCATGTTGCGTACCCTTCTCTTCTGCATGGGCCAAAGTAGTTCCCATTTCTTAATATATACGGAACAAATTAATTAGACGATATATATCTTCTTAATTGTGCACGAAAGCATATGCATGTCATGGTAAAACCAAAGCTAGAAAATAATGCACGATTAGTTACCATTCACCACTTCTGTAGTTGTCTCGGCAACGTCTTTTGCTGCCACTGCTGAGCAAACGGCAAGAGACAGTGCAAGGAGAGCCATGATGAGGAAGACCCTAGAAGCCATTTTGATTGAATGGTTTGCAAGATCGGCACCGATTGATGAGATGATGATTGGAACTCATGAAGTTGAATCCTATTTATAGAGATGATAATGAGAGCTGGAAAGAAGCGACAATGTCGACCAGTCCGAATTCCATATTTTAATGTGTATGCAAAGGCAGATAAGTCAAGCCAGTGGGCATTTAAGAGTTCCATGAATATGCCCAACGTAGCAGTTGGCTGTTGGATGTTTTGATTGGGTCAATTAATTATTAATGTCGATCTCCAATATGACATTATGTGGATGCTCATCCAAACATAGCTAGATAATGCATGCTTCTAACTTCTAACGATCTAACTTTATAGTTTTGGAATTCTTCAAAACCTTCATGTTATATATATATAGAAGTTCGAATTAATCATGCATGCATTGATATATAATTCTAAATTGGCAAGTGTTCATTTGAAGTCAGATTATTACGTACTTAGAAGATATTGTTTGTCCTCATGGCCAGATGTGGCATCCTGCTAATCGGTTTCTATGCAAAATTTAATTTTTTTCTTTGTCTTCATTGTTTATTACAATTTTATCATGATTTTAATGACCTTATATATTATACTTTTAGACACAGGGAAATCAAATTAGTTGCACGGTTTGGAATGTTACGAGCTCTAAGGACAAAGGGTTTATAATGAAAAAAGAAATCTTTTTTACTTGAATGAATAGGTACGTATGTTATCGAACCTTGTTATTCCTTCACGCGCTTCTCATTTCTCTTTCTTTTTTTCACTTATCATCTAATTAGTTAGTTAGGAATCAAAACTTCGCGAAAAAATGCACGATTAAATCTAATTCTGAAACAATCGATTTTTTTAAGATAAGGATTTGGTGGCTATACACATGTCATGTGCATGCAAAAAAATTCCATATATCTAGTAAAATAAAATATAATATTTTCTTCATATATATAAGGTCGCTGTCCATTTTATTTAAAATTTATAAATGATTCTGGATAGGATGAGTTGACCAAGTCACTCCAAGTTGACAATGGTGCATTTAGTTGTAGTGTGGAATTACTTGGGCCCAATTTATAGAGGGAGAGTATACTGTATATACATACGGAACCTAATCTAGTTGTGTAGTGGATGAGACAATCCGGATTGGGTGAACTGGTTAGTGCACCTACATAATCTCAATGTTAGTTGGAATTTAAGATTTAATCAGTGATGGCTTGATGTCGTTGGTGTTAGGCTCATTAGCTCAGTGTTATCAATTCGACCATAAAAAGGAGTACTGACCAAGTACACGAGTAATTTTAATTGCGAATATCAATTAACAGGTATTAACTATTATCAGTCCGGGCATGCATGGCATTAAAATATTTGATTAAATAATCTATTATCTCAGTAGGCATATTGTTAAAACTTACCTGAACCAATTTGAAACTTCTATATCAAGTATCTGATCCAAAATCATTCCCCAAAAAGAAAATTTATTAATTAATAACCCATGCAGGATGCCGCTAATTAACATGAAATTTGAAAGAGTATTATCAACTAGCTACATATCTATCTATAGAGGATCTTGCACTCTACCCTCAAGAACGTGTGTAAAACTATAAAACGTTAAAACTAACCAGTGCACAGTCAAGTTAATATGTGCTTAAGATCTATTTTTAATTAATCTCCTGTTCTTTTAGAAATCTTGAGCATTAATAGACAAGAGGGTTGAGCAATCATTTTGTCTAGGGCAGTATTGATGAAAAAGGTCAAATATTGTTAGCAATGCATTTATATCTTTAAGGAGGTTAGTTCTTGCCGGAATGATCGGACATGTTTTAATTTTCAAGGCATTGATTTGATGGTATATCCCATGCATGCGTTCTGCAGCTTTGATGATAATTATAGAACTCAAGAACTGCTTTCTCTTGATTAAACGATGAGCGGTGTAGGCCGTGTAGCCTAATAATTGGTTGCTTTGATTTTAAAAGGGTTACAAAGTTTCTCATATATCCTCTATAAAATAACGTTTTAAGCAACCTCAATCTCTTGTAAGTGAAGCGTTAGGTAATCTAAAAATACTAGGTAAGACTTCGTATTATGGGTGGTTTATATTACAAATATACTTTAATTTTGTAGATAAATTATTCTTAGATAATGAGATATAACATGATATCTTAGAGACAGATTCAGATTGATTATGATTTTTAAAAAAGATAAATTACAGTATACTATAATAATATGATTTATTATTTATTATTTTTATTATATTTTAACTATTCAAAACTCCTACTT
>JAURVB010013994.1:0-18751 GCA_033002965.1 Piper betle | reverse complement strand
TTTGAAAAAGCGGCCTACGGCCATAATTACTGAGACATGGCATAGAGCAATCAAAATAGATGCCACTGTCAAGGTTACTAGTAGCTTCTTCCTTTGTTGCATCCTGCTCTCTTTCAATTACTTCAACGTTTCCAACAATCTCCGCATGGATCATAAAGAAAGCTTCCTTCTCTGCCATAATATCACACTCATAAAACGTCAACAAATCTTTGGCTTTGAGTCTCTTTTCCCTCACAAACCGTTATCAGCCCTTGGTGAGCACAAAGCATTGGCACCTCTTCCAATAACAATACCGAAATTTCCATGATCTCATGCCTTCATCATAGAACTCCAACTGAATATCATTCTCGTCTCCTTTCTTTTCCTCCTCTTCACCTGTCTCAGGAATTTGAGGGAAGTACAATGTTTCATACTTCTTGGGAATCGCAAGTCTTTGGAGCTTCCCAACATCACTGGGTCTCAATTCCTTTCGGAAAAGTTGCCGATGCGCAACTCCATGGAGTCTAGGGAGGCTAAACTTTGGATTATATTGCTGATAGTTACCTCATTAACAATAGCTCTAACAAACTGTGCAAATCGGTTTTCACATAGGAGCCGTATCGGATCATGATAATTAGTGCTTCTGTACTGACGAATTGGTCTTGGAACAATTTTTCTTTTGTTGTGAGGATTGTCGCGGGGAAGTTGCGCTGTGAGTCATTACCTCAAAGTCTGATAGATGAACTATCATGCGCCACTGCTGCTCCTTTCTTTGAATTGTATGTCCCCAGCCAGATTCTTTGGTGATTCACATACATCTGAGCCCCCCAATGTCCACTCCAGTGCTTTACTACCCCTAAGAATTCTGGACAAGTAGTTTCCTCTTCGAAAGATCTGTTTGCATGAATCTTGCTTGTGCTGCTAGATGCTTGATTTGTATCCATCTCCCAGTACTTTGAAGTGAATCTAACTTCATCTGTAGACAAGAACACAAGCAATAAAACAACAATGGTATGAAACCATTCATATACTAGACATTAACAATGGTCATGTGCAGTAGTACTACAACATACCGATATAATGATGACAAAAGAGTACAAACTTTATTGAAATCAATACTGGTATCAAGAGAAGAAGCTGGATCAACAACAAATTGAGACTAATTTTATACCTAAACAAATAGTAGTACTTAAGACGAGATCAATATTGTTGAAATTGCAGTAGGAAGTTAAATTGTGATATACATAAGTTGGAACATATATAGACTAAGTTGTACCCTTAATTTGGTGAATAAATATATACTCTTATTTTATATTCATTGAGGGTTGTACGAGAGGGTACATCACTAGTGGTTGTGTAATTTGGGAAAAGGTTTCCACTATTCACTTTTTTTATCGATCTTATTTATCATGGTGTTGTTGATAGATCTAACATATGTAAATAATTGGATGCATAGAAAAAATGCATTGCAAGATATACCACAGCAGAGCCAGGAGAGATGAAGGGCATGCAATCGGCTGATTAGGTTTTTAGTTAACTAATATCTAGTAAGTATTTCATTATAAATCATTTACTATCATTGAGAAGAAGCACCAATAACTGTGAGAATATTGACCTTCCAATTTTATGCAAATAAAATAATTTTGAGAATCATTTCAATTTTATGCGTATAGCATTATTTTCTTTCAAAGAAAAAAACCTTCTTCTCTTTTGCATATAACTTATAAAGAAAAAATCCATCGGAAGATATTCACACTTTTTGTGAGCTCTAGTCTGTTGGTCTCTGACCTTCTTGTATAATTTACCTGTTTGGGTTTTCTTTTATTTTATTTTTTTTATTTATCAAAAAAAAGAAATACAACTTACGAAGAAAAAATTTTTATCGCAGTATATAACTTTGTACGAATGTGCTTATGACGAAGCCCAGGGAGGCTAGAGGGGGCAATCAAAAATTAGGTTTTTGAAATTAAAATTAATAACATATCTTTGGAAATAAGGAGTATCTAGTTAGTATTTCATTACAAAGCAATCACGAGATTGGTCTTGACCATCCAATTTTTTGCAACTTTTCGATTGGTTATATATATAGAAGTTTTCTAAATTCACTAAATTTTCTTCTTCAAAAAAATCCATCCCAAGATATACAACTTTGTGTAAATGTGCTTAGGACAGAATTAGGAGAGGCAAAGGGGGCAATGGGCCAATTAGGTTTTTGGAATTGTTGGTTACTTGGCTATCTATTTTATATTATGGTATATACAATAACTTTCCACTTCAGAATTATTTGAATCAATATTTTGTCCTTTTGGTATCTAATCATAGTTGTATATATAGAATCAGAAATTACAGTACCATGAATATTGTTCTGATGTATAGTATCATCGATCGATATCCTGCACAAAGCAGACTATATTTTTATACTATGTTAGTGATAAAAACCTGCTAGTAATTGCTTGCTTTAGCCTGATGAAGTGCTTCCAGTTCTGCTGGTTGAGGATCGAATATCCGAGTTGTCTCTACAAGAAAATATAACATTTGTAATGACATAAATATTTTATTAAATCTTTAAATCAATCTCCAAAATTATTGTCACAAAAATTCCTTTCAAATTTTCTTCACATTGACAAATTTTGTTGTCATTGATGCCGTATTTTCTTGTACGACTATGTTTACAAAAATCAAAAACAATATCGACCAGCTTGAAGCATTGTGCATCGGAAAAGCGCAGTAGCTTTAATCACTCCATGTATAGGCCATGGCATTTCTCCCCTCCCTTTCGAAAGGCAATATATATACATCTCCTGCGTCCTTCCTTTTGTATATATTATCATTGTCCATTCTTGATTTTTATTGAGTAGACCGTGTTTCTAATCAAGTAGTAGATAGATATAAAAGTTTGACACAAGTGTTTTTAATTTGTAATTTGTGAGACCTGTTTGTAAATCAGCTACTATCTGCCGCTTCGACAAACTGGACTTCTAAGACTCTTTTTAGATATAAATTCATGGCCCTTTTTGTGGTCCTACCAGTGACTCCTTCATACACATTCACCATTGATAAGATTGATTAAATCAAATATCTAACAGCCAACCACATAGTGGGGACACTATTACTGTTCAAACTTAAATACCCACTAGCTTAGTTAATTAAGATAATTATCTATATGCATTGATCACTGAATACATCACTCTCCATCCTCCAATCTCCTGCATAGTCATGACTCATATATACTCGACCCCTCCCCGTCTCCCCCTGTATAAATAGGACTCTTAAGTACAGGAAGTCCTCTTCATGCATCACTTAAGAGATGTATCAGTAAAAGTGGAAGCAATTGACCATTCAAATACAGAACATACATAGTGCTTCTGATTATCTCAATTTCTACATCATGTGCTCTCCTTGCAGCTGTCTCTTGGACTGTCGGCTCAGAAGTGGCAGCCAATGGGAGAGTCAGTTGCCAAGTACAACCTATTTCACCGAGTATAACAATTGTTCCAAGCAAAAGACAATTTGAGACATATGAAGTGGCTTGCTATGGGCTTAAATATTAGTGGCTCCAACTACAAAATCAAGTGCAAATGATGATTGGTAAAGTTCGATCGTTCCATCTCTATAGGTCTTCATAACCTACAAATTCATGGATAATATTTTATTTTATTTTACTAGATATATGGAAGCTTGAATACGATGACATGTGATGCAAAAACTTATTTTGAAGAATCGATTGTTGCAACATTAGATATAATCATGCATTTTTTCGCAAAGTTTTAATCCCTAACTAACTAATTAGATGATAAGTGAAAAAAAAAGAAAAAGAAAAGTGAAGCGCGTGCTGGAATAACAAGGTTTGATAATATACGTACCTATTCATTCAAGTAAAAAAGATTTCTTTTCCCTTTGTCCTTAGAGCTCGTAGCATTCCATACCGTGCAACTAATTTGATTTCCCTGTGTCTAAAATTATAATATAGAAGGCCATTAGAATCATGATAAAATTGTAATAAACAATGAAGACAAATAGAAAAATTAAATTTTGCTTAGAAACCTATTAGCGGGATGCCACATCTGGCCATTAGGACAAACAATATCTTCTATAGGATTGGGTACCGTGGGGGTGATCACATGGGATTAAATCTGACAGCCTAAATCTGATTATTCAAAAAAAAAACCTAATCTTTAAAACTGTCGCCCCCTAAGGTACCCAATCCTATATATATATATATATATATAAAAGGTTTTGAAGAATTCCAAAACTGTAAAGTTAGATCTTTATACGTTAGAAGCATGCATTTTCTAGCTATGTTCTGAATTCGGATGGCATCCACATAATGTCAAATTGGAGATCGACAATAATAATTAATTGACCCACTCAAAACATCCAACAGCCAACTGCTATGTTGGGCATATTCATGGAACTCTTAAATGCCCACTGGCTTGACTTATCTGCCTTTGCATACACATTAAAATATGGAATTCGGACTGGTCGACATTGTCGCTTCTTTCCAGCTCTTATGATCATCTCTATAAATAGGATTCAACTTCATGAGTTCCAATCATCATCTCTTCAATCGGTGCCGATCTTACAAACCATTCAATCAAAATGGCTTCTAGGGTCTTCCTCATCATGGCTCTCCTTGCACTGTCTCTTGCCGTTTGCTCAGAAGTGGCAGCAAAAGACGATGCCAAGACAACTACAGAAGTGGTGAATGGTAACTAATCGTGCATTATTTTCTAGCTTTGGTTTTACCATGACATGCATGTGCATTCATGCACAATTAAGATGATATATATCGTCTAATTAATTTGTTCCGTGTGTATTAAGAAATGGGAACTACTTTGGCCCATGCAGAAGAGAAGGGTACGCAACATGAAACTAAAGTAGAAGACGCTAAATACCCAGGTGGGGGATACGGTGGCTACCCAGGTGGAGGATACGGTGGATACCCAGGTGGCGGCTACGGTGGCTACCCAGGCGGTGGCTACGGTGGTTACCCTGGCCGCGGTGGCTATGGAGGCTACCCAGGTGGCGGCTACGGTGGCTACCCAGGCGGTGGCTACGGTGGTTACCCTCGCCGCGGTGGCTATGGAGGCTACCCAGGTGGTCGCTACGGTGGTTACCCTGGTCGCGGTGGCTATGGCGGATACCCTGGCGGCGGCTATGGTGGATACCCTGGCGGCGGCCGTGGTGGATTTGGAGGCGGCTACTGAAGTATGGCTGTTCTACCGAGGCCATGAACGCTGTGGGGCGTGCTGCTCTTACCTTGGCAAGGTCCCGGATAACTAGAACTAGCTTGCTTCCATACTCCTACGTCTTCATGAAGATATTATAGATAACTCTGTGTACTAAAATTAAAGGTGTGGACTAAGGTTAAAGAAAGTGACTGGCCTCCATTATGTGGAGCTAGCATGTGAGTGCAGAATGTAATCATTATAGTTTGAGATATTTGTATCAGATTCGTATACATGGATGCAATCTCTATTCTAAGCACTTCAATCATCGTTTTTACGTACGTGAGATGCAGCTGGTGGAGATTGGTCAATTTAGTTCACCTTTTACTTAATTAGATATATTCTCCGCTGGGAAATCAATGTTGATAGCTGGATTATTATGCATGTCTTCTATACAAATTAAACTTTTATATTTTGTCACTAGAAAATAGCCTTAGTATAGAATCAATTCATGCCGGAGATTTTCCAGCTTGTGATGAAAAAAATTATTATTTTTTCTAACATTATGACAGACATTATAAGCATTTAATATATGAAGAATATATCCTGATCAGTTGGCTAAGCTTGTTGTCTTCAACCAGTGGGCACGTAAATTAGTCTTGCCAAATTATAAGCTATATATTCAACGATGATGTCAAATCGTTAAAAAATTTATAAGAATAAGACCATGATGATAAATCTAAAGTATATATTGTGCAAGACCAGCGAATTTAAGAACTCCAGGAGTCCTGATAATGGTCAACCTGAAGTTTTGGGATTTTCCAGATAACTTTCTCAAATATGATGGTAGAGTTGGTGGTTCCATTGACTTACACAATCAAATTTTAGACCTTTTCTATTCTTATTAATAAAAAAATTAAATACCAGTCTTCTATAAAAAGTAGGAGTTTTGAATAGTTAAAATATAATAAAAATAATAAATAATAAATCATATTATTATAGTATACTGTAATTTATCTTTTTTAAAAATCATAATCAATCTGAATCTGTCTCTAAGATATCATGTTATATCTCATTATCTAAGAATAATTTATCTACAAAATTAAAGTATATTTGTAATATAAACCACCCATAATACGAAGTCTTACCTAGTATTTTTAGATTACCTAACGCTTCACTTACAAGAGATTGAGGTTGCTTAAAACGTTATTTTATAGAGGATATATGAGAAACTTTGTAACCCTTTTAAAATCAAAGCAACCAATTATTAGGCTACACGGCCTACACCGCTCATCGTTTAATCAAGAGAAAGCAGTTCTTGAGTTCTATAATTATCATCAAAGCTGCAGAACGCATGCATGGGATATACCATCAAATCAATGCCTTGAAAATTAAAACATGTCCGATCATTCCGGCAAGAACTAACCTCCTTAAAGATATAAATGCATTGCTAACAATATTTGACCTTTTTCATCAATACTGCCCTAGACAAAATGATTGCTCAACCCTCTTGTCTATTAATGCTCAAGATTTCTAAAAGAACAGGAGATTAATTAAAAATAGATCTTAAGCACATATTAACTTGACTGTGCACTGGTTAGTTTTAACGTTTTATAGTTTTACACACGTTCTTGAGGGTAGAGTGCAAGATCCTCTATAGATAGATATGTAGCTAGTTGATAATACTCTTTCAAATTTCATGTTAATTAGCGGCATCCTGCATGGGTTATTAATTAATAAATTTTCTTTTTTGGGGAATGATTTTGGATCAGATACTTGATATAGAAGTTTCAAATTGGTTCAGGTAAGTTTTAACAATATGCCTACTGAGATAATAGATTATTTAATCAAATATTTTAATGCCATGCATGCCCGGACTGATAATAGTTAATACCTGTTAATTGATATTCGCAATTAAAATTACTCGTGTACTTGGTCAGTACTCCTTTTTATGGTCGAATTGATAACACTGAGCTAATGAGCCTAACACCAACGACATCAAGCCATCACTGATTAAATCTTAAATTCCAACTAACATTGAGATTATGTAGGTGCACTAACCAGTTCACCCAATCCGGATTGTCTCATCCACTACACAACTAGATTAGGTTCCGTATGTATATACAGTATACTCTCCCCTCTATAAATTGGGCCCAAGTAATTCCACACTACAACTAAATGCACCATTGTCAACTTGGAGTGACTTGGTCAACTCATCCTATCCAGAATCATTTATAAATTTTAAATAAAATGGACAGCGACCTTATATATATGAAGAAAATATTTTATTTTATTTTACTAGATATATGGAATTTTTTTGAATGCACATGACATGTGTATAGCCACCAAATCCTTATCTTAAAAAAATCGATTGTTTCAGAATTAGATTTAATCGTGCATTTTTTCGCAAAGTTTTGATTCCTAACTAACTAATTAGATGATAAGTGAAAAAAAGAAAGAGAAATGAGAAGCGCGTGAAGGAATAACAAGGTTCGATAACATACGTACCTATTCATTCAAGTAAAAAAGATTTCTTTTTTCATTATAAACCCTTTGTCCTTAGAGCTCGTAACATTCCAAACCGTGCAACTAATTTGATTTCCCTGTGTCTAAAAGTATAATATATAAGGTCATTAAAATCATGATAAAATTGTAATAAACAATGAAGACAAAGAAAAAAATTAAATTTTGCATAGAAACCGATTAGCAGGATGCCACATCTGGCCATGAGGACAAACAATATCTTCTAAGTACGTAATAATCTGACTTCAAATGAACACTTGCCAATTTAGAATTATATATCAATGCATGCATGATTAATTCGAACTTCTATATATATATAACATGAAGGTTTTGAAGAATTCCAAAACTATAAAGTTAGATCGTTAGAAGTTAGAAGCATGCATTATCTAGCTATGTTTGGATGAGCATCCACATAATGTCATATTGGAGATCGACATTAATAATTAATTGACCCAATCAAAACATCCAACAGCCAACTGCTACGTTGGGCATATTCATGGAACTCTTAAATGCCCACTGGCTTGACTTATCTGCCTTTGCATACACATTAAAATATGGAATTCGGACTGGTCGACATTGTCGCTTCTTTCCAGCTCTCATTATCATCTCTATAAATAGGATTCAACTTCATGAGTTCCAATCATCATCTCATCAATCGGTGCCGATCTTGCAAACCATTCAATCAAAATGGCTTCTAGGGTCTTCCTCATCATGGCTCTCCTTGCACTGTCTCTTGCCGTTTGCTCAGCAGTGGCAGCAAAAGACGTTGCCGAGACAACTACAGAAGTGGTGAATGGTAACTAATCGTGCATTATTTTCTAGCTTTGGTTTTACCATGACATGCATATGCTTTCGTGCACAATTAAGAAGATATATATCGTCTAATTAATTTGTTCCGTATATATTAAGAAATGGGAACTACTTTGGCCCATGCAGAAGAGAAGGGTACGCAACATGAAACTAAAGTAGAAGACGCTAAATACCCAGGTGGGGGATACGGTGGCTACCCAGGTGGAGGATACGGTGGATACCCAGGTGGCGGCTACGGTGGCTACCCAGGCGGTGGCTACGGTGGTTACCCTGGCCGCGGTGGCTACGGAGGCTACCCAGGTGGCGGCTACGGTGGCTACCCCGGCGGTGGTTACCCTCGCCGCGGTGGCTACCCAATTGGTGGCTACGGTGGTTACCCTGGTCGCGGTGGCTATGGCGGATACCCTGGAGGCGGCTATGGTGGATACCCTGGCGGCGGTCGTGGTGGATTTGGAGGCGGCTACTGAAGTATGGCCGTTCTACCGACGCTATGGACGCTGTGGGGGGTGCTACTCTTACCTTGGCAAGTTCCCGGATAACTAGAACTAGCTTGCTCCCATACTCCTACGTCTTCATGAAGATATTATAGATAACTCTGTGTACTAAAATTAAAGGTGTGGATTAAGGTTAAAAAAAGTGACTGGCCTCCATTATGTGGAGCTAGCATGTGAGTGCAGAATGTAATAATTATAGTTTGATATATTTGCATCAGATTCCTCTACATGGATGGCTGCAATCTCTATTCTAAGCATATGAATCATCGTTTTTACGTACGTGAGATGCAGCTGGTGGAGATTGGTCAATTTAGTTCATCTAGTAGTTAATTAGATGTATTCTTTGCTGGGAAATCAATGGTGATAGCTAGATTATTATGCATGTCTTTTATACAAATTAAACTTTTATGTTTTGTCACTAGAAAATAGCCTTAGTATAGAATCAATTCATGCCGGAGATTTTCCAGCTTGTGATGAAAAAAATATTATTTTTTCTAACATAATGTAGACATTATAAGCATTGAATATATACAGGATATATCCTGTTCACTTGGCTAAGCTTGTTGTCTTCAACCGCTGGGCACGTAAATTAGTCTCTTGCCAAATTGTTGGCTACATATACAACGATGATGTCAAACCATTAGAAAAATTATAAGAATAAGACCATGATGATAAATCTAAAGTATATATTGTGCAAGACCAGCGAATTTAAGAACTCCAGGAGTCCTGCTAGTGGTCAACCTGAAGTTGACTTGTAGTTTCCTAACGCTCTCTTGGTCAAATATTAATTTTCTAATAAAAACAAATTTAAGAGTTTAGCAAGAGATTTGGTCATGGCTATCGCCACCGGCGAGATGACAGGAAAAGAAACCCATCTTGGTAATTTTCGGAGCTGTAATTCCATTTTCCAGAAATTTTGGGATTTTTCAGATAACTTTCTCAAATGTGATGGTAGAGCATTGTTATATAAATCGGAATCGGAGTAAGAATCAGTTTTTCGAGGAAGTCAAATTTGGAATCGGAATCGGAATCAATTTAAATCGGACAGGAATCGGTTCAGTTGAATCGGTCTGAATAGGTCCAAATCGGTCATATATAATATTTGACAACTCATAAAATAAATATATAAAAATTAAATATTGATGTCATTTTGATATTATTGTATGTATTATATTTTATAATATTTTATAAAATTTTTTAAGATTTTTTTTGAATTATTTAGAGTTAGTTATTATTTTTGACTCGAGTCAGACACGAGTCAAGTTTTAATTACGAGAATGCCACTAAGTGTTATTCTTTCCCTCGCCTTCTCTCTCCCGCATCTGGCCTCCTTCCCCTCGCCGCCGCCGCGCTGCCTCACCCCCCTCCCCCTAGTCCCTCCCCGCCCTGCGCCCGCCGCGCCCCACCCCCCTCTCCCCAGACCCGCCCTGCTCCGCCCTTGCCCGCCCGGCCCCACCCGGCCCTCGCCCGCTCCGCCCTCGCCTGCCACGCCCCGCCTCCCCCCGCCAGCCCTGCCAGCCTCGCCCTGCACCCTCCGCGCCGCGCCCCCCTCCCCCAAGACCCGCCCCTCCCCGCCCTGCCCCACCCCGCCCCGCCCTCGCTCGCCATTCCTCGCCTTGCTCCTGCCACACCCCGCCTCCCCCGCCAGCCCTGCCCTGTCCCTCCCCCCACCGCCGCCGCCCCACCTCGTCGTGCCCCACCCCCTGCACCTGGAATCGGCCGATTTAGGCCGATTCTAAATCGGTTTGAATCAATCGAAATCGGCTCGAATCGGCCGATTCACAAACCGATTCGAAGAAAACCGATTCAATGGATTTTTTGAATCGGTTTTCTTCCGCTCCGAGTTGAATCGGTCGATTCTGATTCGGAATCTCCGATTTATGCAACCTGGTGGTAGAGTTGGTGGTTCTAGTGACTTACACAACCAAATTTTAGACGTAATATATTCTTATTAATAAAAAAATTAAATACCAATCTTCTATAAAAAGTAGGAATTTTGAATAGTTAGAATATAATTATAAAAATAAATCATATTATTATAGTTGATATTAATTTGTCTTTATAAAAAAATCATAATCAATCAAAATCTATCTTTAAGATATCACGTTATATCTCATTATTGAACGATAATTTATCTACAAAATTAAAGTATATTTGTAACATAAACCACCCATACCACGAAATCTTACCTAATATTTTTAACTTACCTAACGCTTCACTTACAAGAGATTGAGGTTGCTTAAAACGTTATTTTATAATAACCCTTTTAAAATCAAAGCAACCAACCAAACTATATTGATAGTCAGCACCCAATTATTAGGCTACACGGCCTACACCGCTCATCGTTAAGCAAGAGAAAGCAGTTCTTCAGTTCTATAATTATCATCCAAGCTGCAGAGCGCAGAGATGGGATATACCATCAAATCAATGCCTTGAAAACTAAAACTTGCCTGTTCATGCCGGCAAGAACTAACCTCCTTAAAGATATATGCATTGGTAACAATATTTAACCTTTTTAACAATACTGTCCTCGACAAACTGATTGCTCAATCCTCTTGTCTATTAATGCTCAAGATTGCTAAAAGAACAGGAGATTAATTAAAAATAGATCATAAGCACAAATTAACTTGACTGTGCACTGGTTAGTTTTTAAGTTTTATAGTTTTACACACGTTCTTGATAACATGCATTAAAACTGAACCATATTGGGTTGAGGGTAGAGTGCAAGATCCTCTATAGATAGATATGTAGCTAGTTCATAATACTATTTCAAATTTCATGTTAATTAGCGGCATCCTGCATGGGTTGTTAATTAATAAATTTTCTTTTTTGGGGAATGATTTTGGATCAGATACTTGATATAGAAGTTTCAAATTGGTTCAGGTAAGTTTTAACTATATGCCTACTGAGATAATAGATTATTTAATCAAATATTTTAATGCCATGCATGCACGGGCTGATAAATAGTTAATACCTGTTTTTCAGTAATTGATATTCGCGATTAAAATTACTCGTGTACTTGGTCAGTACTCCTTTTTATGGTCGCATTGTCCTGCATCTGCCCGCGTCGCGAATTGATAACACCGAGCCAATAAGCCTAACACCAACGACATCAATTAGTGAACTGAACCTGTTGATCTGTTTTGAAACTATTCGCTATCTGCAAATTCATGAGTAGTCCTAGTTTCTTTTCCCCGAGAGAATGGTATATTTGTCTCTTATCACACAGCTGGTTTGGAGGAGCCATTTGACCTTGTAACTCCACAGTTTTCATGTCTTGCACGATAGACATTTTGAGTGGTTCGAAGTTCCATACCATCAAACCTAGAGCTTTCAACCGTTGAATTAAAATCAATTTCTCTCATCAATTAGGATAAAAATTAAAATCACTTTTTTAAAAAAATATTTGAATAAAGAAATATTATATTACAATGGGAAAATTTAAAAATCAAGATTGTTGTGAAAATCTTTGGATCGATGTGTGTCAAAGAAGACCTATATTGGAATAAAAAGTTCATTAATTTTTCGTCTTATTGGAGGCCTAAATAGGAGATTGCAATGAGTAAATAAGTTGATTATGAAATATTAATCAATGGATTCAACCCGAACTGATTTGAAAAAGTATTTAGATGAACCAATTATTCCTTTTGTGGATGCAGTAGATGAATAATTTGATATATTATCATGGTAGACATTAAACATAATAAAATATCCTAATTTGAGAAAAATTGCTCACTAGGTTTTAGTCATTCCTATGTCAATCGTTTCCTCTGAATTGGCATTTAGTATTGGAGAAAAAATGATTAGCTCAATTAGGAATAGTTTAAGTTCAAAAACACTTTAAACTTTAATATGTATCCAAAATTGCTTAAGGAATGAATATGAAGGTATTTTTTATTTTATATCCATACATTTTTTTATTTTTTATATAATTTTTGGCATATGTTATTCTCTTGCTACTATATTTTTTACTTGCAAAGAAACAAATATGTTCATCATCAAATTTGTTTCTACTCTTCTAATATTAATAAAATATTTCTAGAAGTAATTAATGAGCATATGAGAATGTATTGATGATTGTGTCAATAATAAGCATATGAGAATGTTATATTTAGTTTTTACTCTTCTAATATTTATAAAACATTCCTACTAAGTAATTAATTTTTTTTTATATTTTTTTCATGTAGGTGAATTAGATGAAGAATCAACTACTAGAATATTTTGTCTTAGAACTATATACAATATTGGATTACATTTTGATGTCAAAGATTACTTTCAAGTTTCTATAAATCAATTATCTTTTATTTGATTTGGAAATGGATAGAGTTAAAATTTGAAATTGAGGGCATTCTAACTATATAGTAAGTGGTTTGATGATTGTTGATGTGAATATAGTGTTCTAAATTCTTATATATGAGGATGACTTTTATCTTTTTTCTATGTAAGTCATTTTGAGTTATTTTAGATATTAAATATCAATTTTATCTATAAACTTAATTAATTTTAATGTATATAATAATTTGAAATTTCTATAGAACATAATATTAACTTCACAAATGTTAAATGCATTATGTTATTAATATAAAATATCAGATACTTGGTCGGTCATTTGGTCAGATAAAAAAATATCTATATTTAGTTTATTTTTATCGGTCAAATTCGGTCTGTATAAATTTGGTCAGACATATTTTAGACTTCGGTCAGACTCGGTAATTTGGACGTCTGCGCCCATCCCTATCCTTTAGCAAAGAGATTTGGTAATGCGATCGCCACCAGCGAGATGGCAGGAAAAGAAACCCATCCCGGTAATTTGGGGAACTGTGATTCCATTTTCCAGAAATTTTGGGATTTTCAGATAACTTTCTCAAATGTGATGGTAGAGTTAGTGATTCCAGTGACTTACACAACCAAATTTTAGACCTTATCTAGTCTTATTAATAAAAAAATTAAATACCAGTTTTTTATAAAAAGATGGAGTTTTGAATAGTTAAAATATAATTAAAATAAAAATAATAAATCATATTATTATAGTATACTATTATTTATCTTTTATTAAAAATCATAATCAATCAGAATCAGTCTCTAAGATATCATGTTATATCTCATTATTCAACGCTAATTTATCTAAAAAATTAAAGTATATTTGTAATATAAACCACCCATAATACGAAATCTTACCAATTATTTTTAGATTACCTAACGCTTCACTTACAAGAGATTGAGGTTGCTTAAAACGTTATTTTATAGACTATATATGAGAAACTTTGTAGCCCTTTTAAAATCAGAGCAACTAAGCAAACTATCTTGATACTCAGTACCCAATTATTAGGCTCAACGGCGTACACCGCTCATCGTTTAATCAAGAGAAACCAGTTCTTCAGCTCTATAATTATCATCCAAGCTGCAGAGCGCATGCATGGGATATACCATCAAATCAATGCCTTGAAAATTAAAACATGTCCGATCTTCCGGCAAGAACTAACCTCCTTCAAGATATAAATGCATTGCTAACAATATTTGACCTTTTTCATCAATACTGTCCTAGACAAAATGATTGCTCAACCCTCTGGTCTATTAATGCTCAAGATTGCTAAAAGAACAGGAGATTAATTAAAAATAGATCTTAAGCACAAATTAACTTGACTGTGCACTGGTTAGTTTTTAAGTTTTATAGTTTTACACACGTTCTTGATAATATGCATTAAAACTGAACCATATTGCGTTGAGGGTGGAGTGAAAGATGCTCTATAGATAGATATGTAGCTAGTTCATAATACTATTTCAAATTTCATGTTAATTAGCTAGCGGCCTCCTGCATGGGTTGTTAATTAATAGATTTTTTTGTTTTGGGGAATGATTTTGGATTAGATACTTGATATTGAAGTTTCCAATTGGTTCAGGTAACTTTTAACAATATGCCTACTGAGATAATAGATTATTTAGTCAAATATTTTAATGCCATGCATGCACGGGCTGATAAATAGTTAATACCTGTTTTTCAGTAATTGATATTCGCGATTAAAATTACTCGTGTACTTGGTCAGTACTCCTTTTTATGGTCGCATTGTCCTGCATCTGCCCGCTTCGCGAATTGATAACACTGAGCCAATGAGCCTAACACCAACGACATCAAGTCATCACTGATTAAATCTTAAGTGCCAACTAGCATTGAGATTATGTAGGTGCACTAACCAGTTCACCCAATCCGGATTGTCTCATCCACTATGCAACTAGATTAGGCTCCGTATGTATGTACAGTACACTCTCCCCTTTATAAATAGGGCCCAAGTAATTCAAGAGATCTCATCAAACAGCTCCTTGTTCATTCAAAACCATCGCCTCAAAAAATGGCTTCTAGATCTCTCCTTTGCATTGCTCTCCTTGCACTCATGTTTTTGGTCGCCAGCTCAGAGGTGGCAGCAAGAGACTTCCCTGACTCATCTAAAGAAGTGGTAAAGGGTAAGGTTACGATGCATACGGTGTACTACGCACGAATAATTGTATAGAAACCACAAGTTGGTAATTGACAAATAACTCGGTACGTATCTTAAATGCACGCAGAAGAAAAGGGTCACGACGCGAAGGATAATCAAATTGGAGGCTACCCAGGGGGAGGATTCGGAGGCTATCCCGGAGGAGGATTCGGTGGCTACCCAGGAGGTGGGTTCGGTGGCTACCCAGGAGGTGGATTTGGAGGCTACCCAGGAGGAGGATTCGGCGGCTTCCCAGGAGGTGGGTTCGGTGGCTTTCCAATATGGGGAGGAGGTGGGTTCGGGGGCTTTCCATGGGGAGGTTACGGTGGCTACCCCGGTGGAGGATTTGGGGGTTATTGCCAATTTGGATGCTGCTACGGAGGCATCGGGCGTTAGCAGAGGTGCTGCGACTACCCTGGCCAGGCACCGGTAGTGGAAACTAAGACTCTGCCTTAGAACTAAGATCAGTTTATTGGTGTTGGTGAACATTTGAGTATATTGGAAGCTGGAAGATGTGGATGTGGATATATACACATTACACAATCGAATAAAAAAAGTGTCAATTATTAAAAGTGCTAGCTTCATGCATGTAATCGAGCTAGCTAGGGATCAGTACGTGTTTGTAGTTTGAGATAGTTTGAACCAGTTACGTGAACTTGTTCACTTGCTAGCTATTGTACGTCGTGTTCTGAATAAAATAATAAATCATAAATGTGCATGTCTTTGTTCTCTATTTATGAATGCGTGCATCTCTTTTAGTATTCTTATTAATTAATTAAGAAAAAGGATATAGTGTAAAAAACATAGCCGATAAGATGATGATATATATATTCTATTGAATCTTATTAATAAAAGCAAGAGTTCCTCTTAGGAAATTCAACCAATCGAAGTATAATAAAAATAAAAAGCTTACTCGAGTTATAATTATAACATGTCTCCTCGTTCAATTGGAGTCTATTTTAAAATTTAAATTTATCTCAGTCTACCTAATTATTCGACAAGTGTGATCTTTCTATAATAAGATTGGTGTTAGTCTCTAACATAAACGGCTGATGACACAATATTTTGTCTAATTGTATATATTTCATTCATAGATTCTCACTTAATTAGCGCATACTGTTAAATGTTTTACGGAATGAAGTTCTTCAATTTCTGAAAATTCTGAACTTGTTTTGGATAAAAATAATAATGATAAAGCTTCAAAATGTAAAACCCGTGATTCGAGTCAGGGTTTTACGTTACCGAACCAGTCGGTTCAACCGTTGGTTCGAGTCGAGTCAGTTTCATGAACCGCGTGCTGAGTCAAGACCAGCTGTGAGTTCTGAGCGATGAGAGTCAGGTGTACCTGAATATATGATGATAACGTCGAGAAGATGGTGAGAAATGAGTTATCAGAATATATGAAAGTATGCAGTATTTTTTTCTTTTTATATGTTTGATCGAAGAAATAGTTTTAGGCCGAATAACGCGTTAGGACGCGTTGGATTATATTCGGGTGGGTTATTAGTTATAGAGCATGCCATTTGGATGTTGTTGTGTTTGTTTTATTTTATGTGATTTTTCCATATTTTTCTAGATATTTTTAGAATTTATTACGAACTAGTTATTATTTTGACTCGAGTAGGAATCGAGTCAATACTTAATTACGAAACTGCCACTACAACATTTTTTTCACCCTCCCGACCTTTTTCACCCAAACCCCCGCCGCCCCTCGTGCTCGTCCTGCCGCCGCCGCCGCCGACGCTGCTGCCGCCGATCGACGCCGCCCCGCCCCGTCGTGCCGTCGCCGTGCCGCCACGACCCACCCCGGCCACCGTCTCGCCGCCACGACGCCGGAATCGACCCACGAAACCACCTCGGCCGCCGCCACTTCGGGCCGGATTCCGCCACCGTCCGGGCCGCTCCGCCGCCGGTGTGACCCTGACGAGCACCCTCTCGCCGTCGCCGACATTTCCCCCACCATCCCGAGCGCCGTCGAGGCCGGCCGGAGCCCCGATCGGAGCACGCCGCCGCCGCCGCCCATTTTCGACGCCGCCGTCGACGGCCATCGCCGCCTCGGTTGCTCTGTTTGACACCGCCATTGGACCAAGCTCGTCGAGCTGGTGCCGATAGACCCCCTGATTGCCCCGTCCCGAATCATCGCCGGAAAACCGTCGGAATCCGCCGGAAAACCGCTGACACTCGCCAGAAAACCGCCGGAACCGCCGGAAAATTGGATTCGTGGGAAATTCGCCGGATCATCCGCCGAACGCACCTGGTCCAATCTGATCGGACTTCGGACGCCGCTAGGCGCCGAATTCGAGTTTCGAGCCACGAATCGGAAACCCTAGTCGTCGCCGATTTTCGACGACGCGAGGTATAATTTATTTTAATTTAATTATTTGAAAGTATTGATTATTAGAATTGCATGCTAGGATTGGTGAATTGTATGTTATAATAATATATATAAATGTAGATTTGATTAAGGATAAAATATGAAATTGTTTGATTGAGTGGTGTTAAAAATGGAGGCTAAGAAATTAATTAGGGTAACTAGGCGATGATCACGATCTAATGCAGATTAGCCTAAGTAGGGTTGCTAGAATTGATATAGGTTGATGTGTGTTGATTGATGCGTGATTGTGTTGATTGTGTGTGCATGCTATAGGATGTGTGATTCATCATGCGGGCGTTAGTTTTTAGCTTGATTGTGTAGGTACGGTGTAGGAGCTCGCCGCCTAGGCGCGTGGACCCGTTTGGAGCTTCTACCAGGTCCGTTTAGGACTCGTTCTCTGATTTACGCTACTCTCTTGTGTATTTGATTTATTATGTGCAGGACGAGTTAAGTGGCGTTTTATCGAATCCCACTTAACTCGGGCCATTTAGCCAACGATTTTCCGGATTAATAACCCTCGAGGATGAGATCCCTCGAGTTTGTTTTCGAACTTCAGATCCAGCTCACGTTGCCTTCGGGCCTATTGTATAAATCCCAACCCAGACCTATATATATGTATAGTTTTCGTGTTTTTGTGAGAGACTGAATGAGGGAAATCCGACTACCGTGCTACGCGAGCGGGCACGTGTGTAACACCCCAAATCCGGTTCACGCTCGTGAACTGAACCGGGATGTTACTGGCCCCGGTTAGGTCCGCTAACCCGAACCTACTCATGCGGATCCAATCTCGGCGTCTTAAGATGAAGATACAACTCTCAAGCATGGATGAATGCAAAAACCCTAACATGGTACTACATGAATGATATGCAATCAGAGTACACACCAAAACAATCCCGATAAAATTTAATAAAAATTTTGAAATATGACAGA
>JAURVB010013991.1:0-13492 GCA_033002965.1 Piper betle | reverse complement strand
GAGATCACGTCCCATGGATTCAATTGTAGGAGAGGTCGGTGAGCTTTGGAAACAAGGAGTGAAAGAAGTTAAGGTATTGGGTCAGAATGTCAACAACTATAATGATGCTTCAGGAATTGATAATGAAGTTCAACCCACCTACAATTTGAAGTAGAGTGAAGGATTTTCCAGCATGTGTAACATGATAAAGGTCAGATTGAGGTTTTCTGATTTATTGAACCGCCTTTCCATGGAGTTTCCTGACATGAGATTCTGGTTCACAACTCCACATCCCAAGGATTTTCCAGATAACTTGTTATTCATTATACGTGACAGGTATAACGTCTGTAAGTGGATTCACTTGCCAGCTCAATCTGAGAACTCTGGTGTTCTTGAAAGGATGAGACGTGGTTACACGAAGAAGCTTATTGAAACCGTGTATGCAAAATAAGAGACATTCTTCCTGACGTGGGCCTCAGCAATGACCTCATTTGTGGTATGGACTTCTTTTTAATTTCTTTTAGGGCTCTCTATGTTTATCTTTGTTTGATTCAATACTTCATCTGGTCCTTTCATGGACCTTTACCACATCCAATTCATCCATTTATAAGTAATCTTCTTACTATAGTGCTTTTGTGTTCTACAAAAAAATATTTCCTACAATATTGAGATATTTATTGGTATCAGGTGAATCACATGAAAAATTCATTTCTGCAGTTTTTTATGCAAAATTCAGCTGGTGAGTTACCATGTAATTTTTTAGTTGCACACTCATGGCTTATCAGCGGATGTCTCCTTTAATAAATGTGAAACTTTCTAGAAAATGATAGTTTCTGGATAACATTGAAACCTTGTATTTGTATATGAGGTACCTTAGTTGTTTACCGGCCTATCTATCCAAGTTCATACTATCCATACTGTAAGATTGTTCATTCACATTGACATATAATCATTGATGATTTCTGTCCTTGTGCAGGTTTCTGTAGTGAAACAGAGAACGACCACAAGGATACATTAAGCCTTGTGAAGATAGTTGGTCATGACATGGCCTACATGTTTGAGAGAAAAAACTCATGCACATTGAAACTATGTTCATGATGTTCCTGAAGAGGTTAAGCAAAGGAGGCTAACAGAACTTATAGAAGCTTTTCGAGAATCAACGGGTCAGTGTTATGATGCTCAGGTTGGAAGCATTCAACTTGTGTTAGTTGAAGGACCCAACAAGAGAGCTCCTGAAACAGAGTTGATTGGGAAGAGTGACAAGAGGTCATAGAGTCAGCTTTATTAATACTCCTATTCCATCTCGTTTGGGATTTGATCTTGATGAAAATGCTTGCCGGAAACCTGATGTTGGTGATTTTGTTGAAGTAAGAATTACAAAGTCAACCCGAGCTTCATTGTATGCAGAGTCACTTGCTTTAACAACTTTAAGCACTTTCCACAAGAAACACGATGTCGCAAGTGTTGCCACAGCAGTTTCTTAAACATGATAGTTGTGGTTAGTTTGCCTCAGGACAATGATGTATCAATTCTTGCAGATACCATTGATGCTTCTGAAGAAAAGTCAGGCGTAACTTCGCATATGTGTCACTGTTCCCTAAGGATAAAGTTGATTGACATCTAAGATTGTCATGGAACTAAGGAGAATATATGAGCACTAAAAAGAACTGGTTTAAAGAAGGCAATGCTGATAGTGTACTCCATATGGACTGACTTTTCAGTGGCTGGTCATGCAAGATATCTCTTTGATCAAGTTTTTACAGGTGCTTTGTAAAAATTGGTTTTGAAGATATTATACTTTGGTATACTTCTACATGGAAGGGAAAATTACCTGAATGAACAGTCGTCCTTTGACAAGCTTCTCTCATGTGGTCAAACTTATTATTGGAAGGGGCCAGTCATGATTCCTAAATCTATATATAATTAAGTAAGGGTGTATATGACTTTGTTTGTCAACCACGCCATCTTCGAATGGTCTTCACACACTCACATACTCTTGCAAACTCGCATAAATATATACGGAACAAAATATCCTCAGGGCCATAGCTATTAATAAAATTGCATTAGTCGCTTTTGATATGTAGTTTCAGTAGCTCTTGCATATTGCTCCTTATCATCACTAACAATTTACCGAAAAAAGGAGTTAATTTTGCCAACACAAGGAAGATAAACTTCTGTTTACAGCAGACATCAAATTTTGCCCACATCCAATCTGACGGTATCTGTTTCTGAATTGGAAGCTTCACTTTCTACACATGCAGAGAAAAGCTTATCACCTTTTGAGGAAAAAGAGAAAGGTTTACCATCTAAATAACAAAAAATTACTGATCATTAATTGTGTGATGAGAGTTTGACGATGACATGACTACCACCAATAGTTACGGAAATAGACCAACCTTTAAACACCCAAGAAAGCTATTATATGAGACTGTTTCACGTGCCTAGCTTTACCTTCGCCAAAACATTCGATATTTTGGATCATACTTCATAGTGGGCTTGTACCCTTTTCGTTGAGTTTCTCGTAGCTTGAACCGAGTTAGTTAGGGCTGGCTGGGGTGAGCTACCTCGCGAGTTTTTACCACCAGACTCAAATTCAATTAATTTTAAGCTCAATTCATAACTCGATCTAAAAAAAATCGACACGACTATGTTACAATAAAGCCAGTTTCGAGGTTTATAGTTAGGGGAAAGTTTTTCTCTGCCAAGGGGCAGGAAAATTTTCCAGCCCCAAACTTTAGTATGGATCGTCCTTATGATCGGACGACCTAGATATGATCGTCTTTATGATCGGGAGAGGGGGGGCGGATAGGACGATGGGGGAGCAGGAGGAGGGGGAGGGGACAAGGGGGCGGGGGGGGGGGCTGGGGAGGATTGATTTGTGGTTGGTGGGCAGAGGGGCGAGGGGGGTGAGGGTTGGTGGGCAGAGGAGGTGGGCGATAGTGGGGCTGAGGGGATGGGGGGAGGGAGGCAGGGGGGGGAGGCGATTGGGGGTGGGCGATGGTAGGGGGCAGGGCGATGGGGGTGGTGATGGGAGTGGCCTCGCGGTGTCACCACCCCCGACACCCCTCTGCCCTCCCTGTAGCCCACCCCCGTCCCCCTGCCATCGCCCACCCTCGTCGCCCCTCCCCCCACACTTCATCGCCCAACCCCCGTCACCCACCCCATCGCCCCCCACCATTGCCCCTCTACCCACCTCCATGGCTCCTCTGCCCGCCCCCCGTCATCCCCTCCCCTCCCACTCCCCCGACTGCAGACACCCCCCCTCCCTTGAGGCCGATCCCGCTACCAGCACGGCGATTCCCCACTCCGTTGCTCCTCCACAGCCGCCCCCACCCCCCTCCCCCCCGTTGCCCCCTCCTCCCCCACCCACGGATGCCCCCCCTCCACAACAGCCGATCCCCTGTTACCGCGCTTCCCCACCGTTACTCTACCGCGCTTCCCCCTGAGGATATGGGCCATCCTTGTAATCAGACGGCCCAAATCAAAGTTTAATTTTTTTAACCAATAAATCTGGGCCGTCCTTGTAATTAGATGGCTCAGGTCAAAATGTGGCGCACATAAGTTATCTTGGTGCAGATAAGCACCTCTTTTATAGTTATATTGAATTCAATTAATTTTAAGCTCAATTCATTGTTCAATCTCAAAAATCAACTTCACTCTGTTACAATAAAGCCGGTTTCGATGTTTATAGTTATATCGAACTCGAGTAGATTCAACTCGAAAAAAAATGAGTTAGTCCACTCATTATTACCACTTTACCCTTACATCTCCCCGATATCAAATCGTACAAGTAGGGCAATTTAGGAATACAAAAAATAATGGGTGGTTATGATCTTTATGCTAATTCATTGTTTTTAGTCCATTTTAGTCTTCTAGTAGCTACTGTCGCCCAGAAAATGTACCAAGCATGAATTTTTGTTGTTTGATTACATTTAGGGTGGATAAGTGGTGCTTTTATGGATGAATTTTGGATGAATTTAGCTGTAGTGCTTTAAAGCTCCTCTGAGCGTCAATATTACTTTAATGCAACATCTGATCCTTACTTGTATTGATTTCAGGTGTCTGTGGAATTGATGCAATTGTAGTTATAGAGATTGCGTTGTTTGCCAAATGTTAGTTGCAATGTGTGCTAGGAGGTTGAAAGGCAGAAATCCGAAGTGGTGCTTTGTTTTTAAGCTATCCCCAGGATTAACTAGATCAAGTGGTGGCCGTTGTATTCATTCCCACAATGTAGCTAATTCCAATTGGGGGCAGAGATCTAATGACAAGCTTGTTAAAAAAATATAAGGAAGGTGCATCTATCTTTAGGTCCAAGCTACTTTTTCAGAGATTGTACCAGTAAATGTAATGGAAGATGCAATGCATTATTTTCAATTAGCTGTTCAAGGTTCTACAGTTCTAAAGGAGATGAAAGTAATGCGAGCGAAGGTAAACATATGCCTGTTAAAGATTCCACACACACTGATAAAGGGAAACCTAGAAGAGAGAAAACTGGTATGAGTTTGAACCATTGTGTGATCATGTTAGACTAGGAGAGTATGATCAGCTAGAGTGGCTCAATAGTGAGAAGCTATCTCTTGAAAGCAGGAGAAAGGAGTCCCCTTTTTCAACCAGACGTCAAAGGTTTAAAAATGAGCTTTTGAGAAGACTTATTCCATGTGAGAAAATAAACGTTTCCTGGGACACATTTCCATACTATATGCAGTACGAATTTCAGTCCTATTTTCATTGCCCTTTATCATTTATTTTCTGTCACATTGAAGCATTAGAATTAGTTTATGTGGTGGCAATGGTTTTTTGTAGTGAGCACACTAGAAACACGTTAGTTGAGTGTGTATCAGCTCATTTGAAGCACAAAAAGTTCACTGCCTCATATGGTGGTTGTTTGGCTTCATCATATGGGAGAATTCTGCTCCAAAGCTTTCCAGGTGAGAGCATTACGACCTATATTTGATTTTTCTCCACCCTTGGAAATTATATTATGATTTCCTTTGCCTAGTGTGTCTATTATTTTCATGCTGTTATTGATTGTGTTGGAATTCTCTGTGATGGTCTTGTATTTTTCAATCCTGTTTAATTTAACAGGAATGGAGCTTTATTTAGAAAGACTAGTAAGAGCGCTAGCAGGAAATTGCAAGTTCCTTTACTTGTGCTTGATGGCAGTGTTCTTGCTCTGCATGTAAGAATTTGAAGCACTGCACATAAATTTAAGAAAGACAATTTTATCTCCTTCTCTAGTTAATTGGTCTTGAAGCACTGCACATAAATTTAAGAAACTTCAATTACATTAAATGGACATAGGGTTTTGGTAAAGAGCTTGCTTCGGAGAATGAAATAGATGCTGAGTCAGGGGAGGAATGTACATCTGATTCTGAGATGGAGAGAAAAATGATGCTAGCAATGAAGAAGAATGGGGAAGCGGAAATGAAGCTAGATCAGATGGTACTGACGAAGATGATATGGATGCAAAGGCATCTCCTGAAGTGCTTAAAAAGCTTGTGCCTTACAACACCCTTGAAGACTTTGCAAAGGTAAGGTTATTGTAGCAAAATACGTTGATAGAAAGGGAAGCATTTCTAGATAAATGATGAACTCAAGCACAAATGGCTATCTTTTGTCTTATTTCGTAGTTGTTCTGCTTATTAATTATTATCATTGAATTTCTTATACTGCCTTCATAAATGAGCCTTTTCTACTCTAAAACCAAGACTATTCCATTTCTGTATTCTTGAGCAAGGATGATTTGTCGTGTTTAAGCATTTTCTTATTCATCACACTTTAAGTCCAAGGTAGTTTTTATTTTTTGAATGTACGATTGTTTAATAAAATTCTGAGGTTTAGAATAACACAATTTTTTTTCTGCAATAAGTTGTTGACAATTATGCGAAGAATATTATTGCATAGTTTTTATAAAAAAAAAGACAAATTTTTTTGCAAGTTCCATTGCCTGTTTCATTTTTGGGATTCTTTTCACTTTGGTTTTAGAGAGTCTCTGGAGAGCATGAGAGTGATACTTCGGCGTCAGAGAAATCAGATTCTACGGACATAACTGAACAATCTAAAAGACCATTAAAGAAGGGTAAACGTTCTTATCTGATAATTTTAACCTTCAACGTTGATATGATTTGGGTTGTAAAATAGTCGATTAATAGAAAAAGTGCTAGTGACTATGGTATGCAATTGGCATGATCATTTGAAGCACTGTTAAGGCAATGACTCAAGCAAGTTTTTGTGTAGTCAAGTTTCCTAATTTTACAGTGAGGTTCTGTGGGTACACTGGTTGCATAGTTTTTCATTTTTAACTGGGTTACATTTGAAATGCCGGTGCAGACCATTTTTTTTTCCAAAGGCAAGAAATATAAATATCAGCTCATTTTGTTTGTTTCCAACTCACTTTGCATTTTTCTTGCGATTAAAGCATTTGGTTTGGTGATTTAAGGTGCAGGGAGTGGCGTCTAACAAATCCAACATTGTTAGATGTGACTAAATGAAGCGTCTTAGACATTTCTAATCTCTGATTTGTGATAAAACATAAATACTTCCGCTGAAATTAACAAAGCAAAAATGTGGTGCATGCAATAATGGCGACTATTGTGGATATTTGAACACTTGTGTACACTTATTTTGCTGTAAAATTGTTCCTGCTTTGAGAGGATGTGGTGGTCATAGGGAAATCATAATGCCTAGCATAAAACTTCACCATTTGATATAGAATAGCAGAAAGCATTCAGGCTACTCTCTGTTTAGAACATTCTAGTAGCGGGTGCATTTAACTTGGCTGTTTAATTTTCTCTACTAATCAGTTTCATGTCATGTCATTTTATCTTGCAGGGGACAGAGAAAAGTATGTGGGTTCTGCTGTGATAACTGCAGTAGAAAATAGGTACTTACAAAAATTTCTTCCTGCTTAACAGACTTCTCTCAACAGCCCTTTTTTTATGTTTTTACTTCAAAATTATTTTTTATTAATTTTTCTGCTTCTTATGTTTTAGCGGTGTTTAATGGTTCTGTATAATTTAGTTTGGCAGGTGATTCATGGCCCAAAACATTTCACTAACTTCTGTTGTTAAATGGGCTGGTGGAGGAAATAAATTAAGATATGATGTGAATCATCTTATGTGAATAAAATGTTATTTTTATTGCTGGTTTTTTGAATAGACCTGACTGTGTCTAGATGACTGCGAAGATCTATTTTGAATGTTGAACTACTAAAGGACCTGATGTTGGTGAATTCTTGTTGAGTGTTTGCGTTAGGTTAGATGGATTGTTATGTAAATTTTAGATGGTTGCTCAATGTATTGTTCCTAATTTCTATCAATTAATTTTAGAGTTGAATAAGTTATTTCTTGTGATTTAGGTTTTAACCTAATGAATATTTTGTGATTTTAATGTGAAGATAGTAAGAACTCCTTAAAAAGTTGCTACTTGGGATTGCCTTAAGTGGAAGGAAGCAAGGATAACTAGAAATTAGTAATGGTGTTTTATAAACTATATGGGGTCATAAGGTATACTTAGAGCTTAAATAATTGAATATTAGTTTAATGATGGAATATTCTAGAAGAACTTAGTGGAAGCCCTTGGAATATTTTTGGCTAAGTAAACAATTGGATATTTAATAAATTTGGACCAATTCTATTGGTCAACATGGAGGTAAAATCCTATTGGTTAATTAGGTAGGGCAATTCTTATATTTTAGTAAGGATGGCGAATTTTTATTGACTGATACAAGTTATGAAATTATAAAATTAGCCTTCTCAGAAAGTTTTGAATAATTTAATGATGAATCAAGTAAGTGATTATAAATTGGGTTGAGTAGGGCTGTTTAAAGCTCGATTAAATTTGATTTAACTTGATACTTGACAAAAAAACTCGACTCGAAGCTCAACGCGATATTAAACGAGCCGGGCCTGAGCCTGTACCTTTACAATTTGGCTCGACTCGAAGCTTGATACATAAATAAAGAATAAGATTTTTGACTATATTTATCTTAATTTTTTATATAAATATATCCAAATTATAAAATATCACTATATGATAACAAATTAAATAAATTTATACATGATTAAATTATCTTTTATGCATACTTATGTCAAATTTGAGATATTTTAATTAAAAATTAAATTTGAGTATGAATTATACGAAAAAATAACATGAATATATACGAATTAAGCTAGTTCGAACTCGACTTAAATCGACTCGAGTGTTTTTTAACTCGAATCGAACTCGAAATCAAATGAGCTGAGCAAAGCTTCATTCGACTTGCCCAATGAGCACCCCTAGGGGTGAGGGAATGGAAGAAGAGAGCAACCCAGGAGAGAAGGAAGCCTAAGTAGGTGGCATCCTACTAGGAGGAGGAGTTCTAGGAAGCAAGGATAAGATGTGTGAACCTTTATCTCTAATTATGTTTAGATATTCTTAAGATGTTTATGAATCTTCTTCAAGGTTTTCCATGTTTATTCGATGATTTCATATCAGAAATGAGTTTGAAACTAGTTTTATAAGATGTCTTGGTGCTAAAGATATTTTCGTAAAGTTTTTAATGTTTGTGATTTATCAATTAATTTCCTTTCATTATGATTTCTTTTATCGGTTTTATCTCATGTGTATATATGGTTTGTTCATAAAAAGTTACATGTAGGAAGCTAGTACAAGAAATAAAAAATAAAAGGAAACATAAAAAAGATGATGGAAAATAATAAATCACACGTTAGTAGTATGTGAATCTCTATGTATAATGCTAAGTAGAATATAAATGAAGACAATACTTGAATAAGAAAAAGAGATGGGTTAGGAACTGATGGGCCAAAACATGGAAAAGCTATTGTCTAATAGTGTTATAAGTGGTCTATGGACCTATTCTATGAATTAAGCAAAAGTGACAGGCACATAATAATGGGATAGTAAGAAATGGAAAACACGGTAATTGATCTTGATGTGCCTAGTTAAAGGAAAAATTAGAAGATTATAGGAACTAAGCACTTGTAGTGAACCCTCAATGGAATAAATTATAACTAATTCATGAATCTAGAGTAAGCTTTTTGAGGGTAAAACACTGAGTTTACCTTAGGACTAAGAATAAAAAATGAACGAGACAATGCTTATGTGGTCAATTAGAAAAGTAAAGGAGATGTAAGAAAAGATTTGGGTGATGATATGAATATACCAGGGCTTAAGGAAGGTTGAATGAATGGACTTATAAATTAGGGAAAAGGGAACATGGTTGAATGTAAAAGATAAGTATATGTTTAAAATGAATTTCGCATGCAATTTTAAACACATCGAGAATGACCTAAGCACCATGAACAACCAAGTTTAATGTCATGAACCAACAACGAAACATGAAGGGATTAATCTAAAGACTAGGATTAAGCAAAGGTCGTTTTGTTTGAGACTTAAGACTTAAGGTATTAATGAACGTGTAAGTCTTTATAAGAGGAACGGTTAAAGAGTTTAAGCAATATTTAGAAGTACGTGAAACATAAGCTGAAAATACCTAAGGATAAGTTAGGATAATGAACAAGCTTCAAGTAATAGAGTAGAAATGGATGAGTGTGATGGAAAGATAGTCAGGGAGCTTGTAACCTAGCTAAAGATAAATATGTCCATAGCCTTCTAGTCAAATAACAATTGATATTAATTAGATAATTAGTGTGTAGCCATCAATGTGCTAAACTTGTAGACGAGGTAAATGAACTTGAAGAAGAAGACAAAGAAGAAGAAGTTAGTCTTGCTAAGTTTACTGAACTTTAGTGAACTATGAGAATCTGGGAATTATGAACATAAGATAACAACGTAATTCAGCAAAAAAGGCCCATGATAATAAATAGAATGTATTCAAAGAAGGAAAGATGATGACATAAAATTCAATGAAGGAGGGTGAGATGTAATCCTCGCTTGAGAATTAATGTAAAGATGATGCATGTAAGATGAAATTTTGGAATAAAAGATAGTTAATATCGAAGGCTGTTAAGTAATGATTAAGAACTAGTTAAAGGAACAGACCATGATATCACATGGATGTCTCATGATAATCTTTTCAAACTGTTTCCCATAAACCTTTGGGTTGCACTTCTCTTTCTATGATTTATGAAGTATGACTTGTGATTTATGATCCATGATTTATGATTTATGATGAGACTAATTTGATTTAGTCCAATGCAACATGGACTTATGGGTCTATGATTTGACTTGAAGAAAAAGATCAATTTTAAAAGGATTTTAATGATTTTAAAACAGTGATGTCAATGATATATTGAATGTTTTCAATCAAATATATTTGAAGAGGATTGGATTTTAAATGATTTATGATGTCAAATGAATTTTAAAGAGATTATGATTGACTCTTGTGTTTTAATTGATGTCTTCCGAATTGTTTTATAAGTGTTTCAAAAGAATAATGTTTTATTGATTTGATTTCATGTGATTATCTATTTGTAGTTGAGATGTTGTGTTCTTATTGAGTATATCTTTGAATACCTACCTGAACCATCCTGCACATAGTAGGCAGCGTCATTAGAGACTTGGTGATGATTAGATCCATTCAATATTGCTAGCATTTAACCCAATAAAGAAGTTACGTTAATGAGCTTGACTAAAGATATGAAGTGTCACACTTGGTTGAGAAAAAAAATCAGGGCATGACACTCAAGCTCTTAGGAAAGGGAATAACTTAATATTTACTTTAACATTCCCCCTACCATGTAGACATATTTTTAAGGTTTAGCACATGGACAAACACATGGCAAATTGTCCTTTAGGCACATGGGACAAATTAATATTTTTTGACCATATATCGCTAACGGGATTCGAACTCTCAACCTTTGGCTATGATACCATGTAAATTTTAGATGACCTAGCTACTTGTCACAAAAGCTCAAGCTCTTAAAAAGGAAACCTCTTAATGCTTACTTTATTGGGTTTATTAGAATTTGTTTGAATCAGAAATCCCAAATTGATCGATGGAATTATACATCTTATTTTTATTGGGAGAAGAGAGATCATTCTTCTTCTTTTTTGTCATCTACTTGCTCCAAAAGAATTGAGGTCGAGGTTACAAATTCTCTCCTTCCACTTTATCATGTCATAGAACATATCAATACGCAGTTCAAGATTTTTCATATCCTTTTTTTATCATCTCCATCTGTGTTCTTAAGGGCCCTACTTCGTCTCTTCTTAGCACAATGACAAGGTTGTGTGGTGTGTTTCTTCACGACATCATTTGGGTCACATCTTGGCACATGCACGCGCCAACGTAGTGTGTATTCTTATATTTTCTCTTCAATTAGTATAATCTCTAATTGTGCATGTATGGTACTATCGGAGATTTGATCTTTAAGGATTTTACTTGACATCCATCTTAACATATGCTTCTCGTCCGTTCTCATTTTATCAATGTGGCTTTGTTTAGTCATTTAACAAATGGTTCCATGAAGGCAGTGCTGGGTGGATAGTGATCATGTATAATTTACCCTTCAATTTAGCCGGTATTTTTTATCACAAAGAACTCTAGATGCTGCCTTCCATTTAACCATCCAATTGTAATCATATGTGTGACATCCTCATCAATATCCCCGTTTGCATCTATCATAAAACGAATATATTCAAAATGCTTTTTTGTGGTAATTCATGATCCTCCAGATGGATAAAAGGATCTTCTGTCTGTGTGGTTCTTCTTAATTTGCATTTCATATACCCTATTATTACCTGACTAATCTTCTAACTTCGGAAGTATTCGTTCATGATTGTAACTTACCCTCTACTCTTTTTAGTAGTGTCAATCAACACCAAGTCAAAGGCAAAGAGGTAAGGACTTTAGAGAATTCTCGTGAAGCCAACCAACTTTAATTGAAAATTATTCTGTTTTTCTAGCTACCATCTTGACACAAGTACTAGCCCCCATATATATATATATATATATATATATATATATATATATATATGGGAAAGGGTTGCTGTACTGCAGCACAGCCATCTTGGCTGTGCTGCAGCTTGATTCCAACCGTTGGATTCAATCCAACGGCTGGAATCAAAACCCACCACAAAAATAAAACACAGCAAGAGGAAGCGGTGTTTCGCTTCTTGTTTCCGCTGGGATTACATCACCGCCGCACGCTGCACGCTGCACGGCCGCGGGCTCGCAGAAAACCGCCGCCCCTCAAACCCCTTCGCCGCCCACCACCAGCTTGCCTCAAGATCCACCGGCGGCCTCTGTTAGCCAGAAAACAGAGGTTCCTCTGTTTGCTTGCCTCAAGATCCGCTCCGTCTCCACCGCCGACGCCGTTGCCGCCAACGTCGACAGCCTCCTCGTCCCCCTCTCCCTTGGCGGCGACGGTGAGATCCGCTCGATCGTCGACGAGATCCGGGCAGAGGGGCCGCGGCAGTGGTGGCAAGGATGCGAGCTGTGCAGAGGGGCCGCTTGGCTGTGTTGCACGGCGACCCCGGGCGTACGCCGTCCAGGCCTGGGGAAGAGTCGGGAAGGCAGCGAGCGGCGGGCGGCGAGGTCGCCGTGCGCTGGTGGGGCGGCAGCGGCAAAACAGAGGGGGAAGGAAAGGGCAATAGCAATTTTGTAATAAACATTTGACTCGCTCCCGACTTTGAATCAATATTACGAAATGAATTTAAAAAATAAAATAAAATAATTTCATAATAAAAATTTGACTTCCTCCCAACTCGAATTAATATTATGAAATAATTTTTTTAAAAAAAATATAATTTCGTAATAAAAACTTTGACTCGCTCCTGACTCGAGTCAATATTACGAAATACATCTCGAAAAATTTGAAAAAAATAAAGTAAAATATCATAAAATAAAATAAACCATTAGAACTCGATTAATTCATTTTATGGTATTTTACTATATTTTTTATATTTTTTGGGATATATTTTATAATATTGACTTTAGTCGGGAGCGAGTCAAGTTTTTATTACAAAATTGCCATTGTTTCATTTTTCTTCACCAACCCTGTTTTCTCCCCCCACCGCTCAATGGCAATTTTGTAATAAAAACTTAACCGCTCCTGACTCGAGTCAATATTACGAAATATATCCCAAAAAATATGAAACAAATATAGTAAAATACCATAAAATAAAATAATCAAGTTATAATGGATTACTTTATTTTATGGTATTTTAATCTTTTTTCATATTTTTCAAGATGTATTTCAGAATATTGACTTGAGTCTAAAAGGAAATGGGCATGGGTAGTTTCGTAATAAAAACTTGACTCGCTCCAAACTGTAATCAATATTATGAAATAAATTTTAAAAATATATATAAAATAATTTTATCATAAAAACTTAACTCGTTCCCAATTTGAATCAATATTAAGAAATAAAATTTAAAAAATATATAAAATAATTTCGTAATAAAAACTTGACTCACTACCGACTCGAGTCAATATTACGAAATAAATTTATTTTTTTAAATTGACAGAATTAGTTTATTTTTTAAAATTTTATTTCATAATAAAAACTTGACTCATCCCGACTCGAGTCAATATTACAAAATAAAATTT
>JAURVB010013990.1:0-10137 GCA_033002965.1 Piper betle | reverse complement strand
TGGGTAGAGTTAGCAGTTTGCATTGTGATCTTTATACGGGTAACTTAAAGGATTGATATAATCACATATTCAAAGAGGGTATTTATCGACCTTGAGATCTGTCTAATAATATTTTTTACCTAATAACATTCTTATTTAAATTAACTCTTAAACTTTTAATTCAAAATATTCAATATTTTTATAAACTCTTCAAATACCAAAAATATTTTCTAAATCATGCATAAACCCTCATATATATTATTATTCATTATTTACTATATGGACTTCTTTGTACTAAATTAGGCATATTTTTTTAAGGGGTTCGTTTGTGGAACAACTCTCGAAAATTAAATTGCATGTTTATTAGATTGAGAAATTTATAACAACGGTTGCAAGAACGGAGGCAATATAAAAATTTATGTTTATATAATTCAAATTAAAAAACACTATTGGAGTCAAAGAAGCAAAAAAGACTAATGATATTTATAAGATTATTTCGAAAAAAAAATGATGATGTTGGAGGCACATTATGGTTTTTGTTTTCCAAGCTGGAGGCACATTATGGTCGATACATGACCCGTAATAAGCATTACGGCATTACCGTTTCACTTTGGAAAACAGGTATCCAAAATCATGTTTTTCTTTCTTGCTCGAGAGCCGAAAAACTATCAAGTACCCCTTTTTTAATCACTCAATCACTGTAAATTACAATTTATCATTTTAATTAATTTGGTAGCTAATAAAATGGGTATTAGGCTCCTGATCAATAAAAAATCCTGCTCGGCGGACTATGAATCCAAAAACCTAAGTTGTTAATCAACTTGAAACTCTCCTTGTTCACTCTAGGACAATAGAAGGGTACCCAGAACCCAATCAATAAACTCCTTCAATCCCAATAACTCTTGAAATTGAACCTTGTACCTGGTCTTTAATGGTATCCATCGAAGAAATAACAAAATTACAGCAAACCCACAAACACAGAGTCAATCCCCCGACCATTTCCATTCCACATTTACTCTCCCCACCAGAGCAGCTTTCATGGGCAAAAGCACAAGAGCACAAGAATAAGACAAAGCCAAACAGCAACAGTTCCCAAGCATCATGTAATGGCCAGCCTACCCAGCCGAGCTAAAGGTTTACAATTCCCAGCTACATGCTCCATCCCTACTCTCATATATGCGAAGAGCATTTGTTGATGTTTGAGAAGCATAGCACAAGTGGTCCCTCTCCTTGCTCTGACCGATCTTAACTTGCCAACCCACGTCATAAACACCACCCTGCAACCGGTTTTTATCCCTTGTTTCTCAACTCTTTCTCTTGCTTGGCTCGCCCCCCACCACCCTTTTCTCAATCAAACCCCTCTCTCCCATGCAATGTTATATCCAGGCTGTGGCTATGTCATGGTGTGCTCTTTTGCCGGGCGTGGAAGATTCCCACGTTGAGCTCACATGTTTGTGTTAAAGCTACTCTCTACCTACTTGAGGCGTGGTGTCCATTGTTGGCCAAAATGTGACGGAGAAAAATCAAAGATTGACGAGTTTGGAGGAGAAAGGACCACTTGATATTGTCTACATGAGTGAGGACTATGTTACCCCTATCTTTGGGTGCACGCTTATTAAGAGAGTGTTGGGTTTATCCCACGTCATGTATAGAGGTTGTTGGTGACTTGTATATAGGCTAATGGGAAAGCCTTAATTCTTAAGCTAGCGTTTGGATTAAGAGAGGCTCATAACACTTATTACAAGTCCCGTTTGAAAGCCCATTGGACCCAATAGTGGTTTTAAAGCTTGGGTGGGGCCCGAAGGGCCAACAAGTGGTATCAGAGCCAACAGGTTTGCAAGTTTTAGTTATTGATATTTGATTCCCACTAGGTGTGGTTATTGATATTTGATTCCCACTAGGTGTTCGACGAAATTTCTAAGAGCCTAGTTGGTGTGTTTGTGATTTATATTTCAACAAAATGGCTGATGAGAAGTATCTTAAGATGATATCTCTTAAATCTTAAGATGATATCTCTTAAATCTTAAGATGATATCTCTTAAGGGGCCCAATAACTGGCATTATTGGAAAGAAAAGATGATTGATTATCTATATTCCAAGGATTTATATGAACCAATCGCCGGTCAGAAACCGGCAGAGGTGACTGAAAAAGATTGGAATAAGTTGGATAGGAAGACTATGGCCTGTTTGAGACAATGGGTAGATGAAGTTGTGTATCATCATGTTTCTAAATTGACGTCCACAAAAGCAATATGGGATAAACTCCAAGAAGTTTATGAGAGGAAATTGGTGAATTTGAGGTATAAGGATGGAACTGACGTAAGTGAGCATCTCAATGAGATGAAGAGTATTATTACTCAACTTGCCAGGATGAAGATGACTTTAGATGAGGAATGGCAAGCTATCCTGCTCCTCAACACTTTGCCAGAGAGTTGGGAAACATTGGTGATATCTTTGAGCAATGCTGCTCCGGATGGAAAACTCCTTGCCATTCCTGCTCCTCAACACTTTGCCAGAGAGTTGGGAAACATTGGTGATATCTTTGAGCAATGCTGCTCCGGATGGAAAACTCACAATGGACATGGTAACAAGCAGTTTACTGAATGAGGAGGTGAGAAGAAAATCTCTACCAACTTCAGGGTCTCATGCATTAGTGTCAGAAGAGGCAAGAGGTAGATCGAGAAATAGAGATACAGACAGAAGGGACAAGAGTCGAGGAGTCGAGGAAGGTCTAAATCCAGGAAGCACTTGAAGTGTTATTATTGTGACAAGACAGGTCATATGAAGAAGGATTGTTGGAAGCTCAAGAAAGACTTGAAAAATAAGGACAACAAGGATCAAGGAGAAATGAACACTAATGTTGTGCATGATGACATGGTGATTCTTTCTGATTGTGGGAATGATTGTTTGACGACCGATTGTGATGCTAGTTGGGTAGTTGACTCAGGAGCATCATTTCATGCAACTCCAAGAAAAATTTCTTTACTACCTATGAATCTTCAGATTTGGGAATAGTGAAGATGGGAAATAGTGATACTTCCAAAATTGTGGGACTTGGAGATGTGCATATAGTAACAAACACGGGTTACAGATTGGTGCTTAAAAATGTCAGACATATTCCAGATTTAAGGATGAGTTTGTTGTCAACCGGAGTGCTTGATGATGAAGGATTTGGTTCACAATTTGCACAAGGTGTGTGGAAACTTGTGAAAGGTTCTCTTGTTGTTGCTAAAGGGAAGAAGTGTTGCAGTTTGTACAAAACTGAGACAAGTCTGGTTCGAGGGGAGGTTAATATCTCCTCATTTGATTCCACTACTGATTTGTGGCACCGTCGATTGGGACACATGAGTGAGAAGGGACTAGAGACTTTGAAGAAGTTAAATCTCCTTCCCAAGGTCAAGGACATCACAATTAGTTCTTGTGACCATTGTTTGGTCGGGAAACAACGTAGGACATCCTTTGCAAGCACAAGTACAAGGAAGTCAGAAGTTCTTGAGTTGGTACACTCTGATGTGTGTGGGCCTATGGAGGTAAAATCTCTTGGCGGTTCTATTTATTTTGTCACTTTTATTGATGATACTTCTAGGAAGGTGTGGGCTTATGGCATGAAAAATAAAAGTGATGTTTTTGGCATCTTTAAGAATTTTCATGTATTGGTTGAAAGAGAAACCGGTAAGCTCTTGAAATGTCTTAGAAGTGATAATGGTGGTGAATATTGTTCTGTTGAGTTTGATGAATATTGTAGCAAGCATGGGATTAGGCATGAGAAGACGGTTCCTTATACTCCTCAACATAATGGAGTGGCTGAAAGAATGAACAGGACCATCTCTGAGAGGGTTAGGAGTATGTTGTCTTCAGCTAAGTTGCCTAAAAGCTTCTGGGGTGAAGCCATGAGCACAACTTGTTATTTAATCAACAGATCTCCCACACATGCTCTGGACAGTGACATACCAGAAAGGGTTTGGAGTGACAAAAAGGTCAGTTATTCTCATTTGAGAGTCTTTGGTTGTAAAGCCTTTGCACATGTGCCCAAGGAGCAAAGGGCTAAGCTTGACTCTAGAGCCGTGGAATGTATCTTTCTGGGATATGGTGATGATAAGTTTGGATACAAACTTTGGGATCTTAAGAATAGAAAACTGATTCGAAGCAGAGATGTAGTTTTCAGGGAGGATCAAACAGTTGAGGACTTTGGCAAGGAAGAAGTTCCTCAAACTAAATCTCAGGAAAGCTTGGAAAAGATAAAAGATCCTTCAACCTCAGCTAGAAGTGAAAAGGTGGCTCAGGATGACACAATTATTTCCCCACCGAGTGATGATGAGGGTGAGGATGTGGTGTCTGATGATATTTCTAATGAGTTTGTTAATGATGTTGGACAAGAACATGGAGATTCTGATCAAGGGCAGCCAACTAATGTGAGGAGATCAGCTCGTGAACCAGTTCCATCAACAAGATATCCATCATCAGAATATGTGACAATTACTGAATGTGGAGAACCAGAAAATTTCAGTGAGGTCAAAGCTCATGTAGAAAAGGAGAAGTGGTTGAAGGCAATGCAAGATGAGATGAAATCTTTGCATGATAATCACACCTATGAGTTGGTGGATCTTCCTAAGGGGAAGAGAATATTAAGGAATAAATGGGTCTACAGGATCAAATATGAAGAAAATAACACACAACCAAGGTACAAGGCAAGGTTGGTGGTGAAGGGCTTCGGACAGAAGAAAGGTATTGATTTCGATGAAATTTTTTCTCCTGTTGTTAAAATGTCTTCTATTAGAATTGTTCTGGCTTTGGCTGCAAGTTTGGATTTGGAAGTTGAACAGTTAGATGTGAAGACGGCCTTTCTTCATGGTGATCTTGAGGAGACCATATACATGGAGCAACCAGAGGGTTTTAAAGTCAGAGGAAAGGAACAGATGGTGTGCAGACTGAAAAAGAGTTTGTATGGTTTGAAGCAAGCTCCTAGACAGTGGTATCAGAGCCTGGTTGGCTTAGTGTTGCCTCGGGCCAGCCCGAATTGGAGTCTCCCGAAACTTCACTATGTGGTGAGGGGGAGATGATTCGGGTGGGCTAGCCCGAATTGGAGTCTTCTGGAACTTCACTATAACATGTGGGCCTTGCATGTGGTGAGGGGGAGATGATTCGGGTGACATGATGTGTGAGGGGAGAATTGTTGGGTTTATCCCACATCATGTATAGAGGTTGTTGGTGACTTGTATATAGGCTAATCGGAAAGCCTTAATTCTTAAGCTAGCTTTTGGATTAAGAGAGGCTCATAACACTTATTACAAGTCCCGTTTGAAAGCCCATTGGACCCAATAGTGGTTTTAAAGCTTGGGTGGGGGCCCGAAGGGCTCCACAGAGAGACGCCTCACAAACTCCTCGAATCGGCCTACTTTGTAGTCAACTTATTCACATATTTAAACCTTTGATAATGTAAGTACATCTTAAATATTGGTATTGTATTTTCAATAGGTCTAGATTTAATTACAGTCTAATTACTTATTGGTGGAAACATAGTTGTAAAAATCGGAATCGGAATCGGAATCGGTTTTCGAAGGAGTCAGAATCGGAATCGGAATCGGTCTAAATCGGACACGAATCGGTTCAGATTGAATCGGCCTGAATCGGTCCTATACAAAAATTTTAACTTAATCAAAATTAGTGGGTTATTAGTATAGAATATGTCATTTTGATGTAATTTTCATGTTATAATGTGTATTATATTTTATGATATTTTTTGATATTTTTTGGATTTTTTTAAAATTATTTGGAGTTAGTTATTATTTTTTACTCGAGTCGGAGTCGAGTCAACTTTTAATTACGAGAATGCCATTTATATTTCATCCCTTTCTCCCCCACCGCCGCTCCGCCCCGCCCCGCCCTGCCACCCCTCGCCGCCCTGCCGCCCCGTCGCCGCCCTCGCCGCCCTATTGCCCCGTCGCTCCCCCCTCCTCGCCTTCCGCCCGGCCGCGCCGCCCCGAAGCCGCCCTCGCAGCTCGCCCCGCCCCGCCTCGCCGCCCGGCCACCCTCGCAGCTCGCCCTGCCCCGCCTCGCCGCCCCGTGGCCTCCCTCGCCGCTCGCCCTCACCTCCCCTCGCCGTCGCCGCCCCGTCCCACGCCGCCGTTGCCCCCCAGCCCCGGCCCCCCCCCGGTCGCCCGTCGCCGCCCCTGCCGCCTCCCCGCCGCCGGCCGGTCGGAATCGGCTCGAATCGGGTAAAATCGGTTCGAATCGGCCGATTCGCGGCCCGATTCGAGCCCGACCGATTCACGTTATTTTTTAAATCGGATCGCCACCGATCCGATTTAAATCGGCCGATTCCGAGTGGAATCGGCCGAGTTATGCAACAGCGGGTGGAAACAAGTTACAATTTTATGAGCAAGCTTAGTATCAGCAAATGATAATATAACTATTAGCAATTTTTAAATCTAACCACCTATTTAAATCATACGGCAATGGTTGATATTAAAATAAATTTATATTGATACTAAATATTCTCTTATTTTATATGAATGAAGAAAATTGATATCCAATCGCCAATGGGTATGGACGAGTCCAACCGAGTTGGTTAGTCGACTCCCTAAATCAATCAAGTCACACTATAAATCATGAAAATTTTAATTTATAGGTGAGTTTAATTCAGAAATTTGCTGAACCGAGTTGACTCAATGAGTTGATACTTAGGTGCTTAATAATGACCTTGCTAATCCCACTTGCCAAAATGTGCATCACTTTGAGGGGCTTAGTTAGCAAAGTACTACTATGAGAGCTCATTTTCAAATGATAGACATTGTTCACAATTATTCATTTTTGATAGAAAATTTTCTTATGCTTCAATCCATCTCAATGCTAATTTGGAGATTTTGGACGATTTTTCAATGCAACTAATAAATAGTAGTTTGAGACGAATATAATTTTCTCTATTTATGCTTAAATTAAATCTACAAATGATTAAAATTTATTATAAAAATTGATTGAGAAGGCTTAGTATACATTAGTAACAACTGATGTAACAATATCAAGTATCAGCATCATAAAAATTCTGCCACCCATATAAATGACAGTTATGTTTTGTTGTTATTTATACAAAATTGTCTTCATCATGTAACCATCCTTTTAATCTTATGACTCATATTAAATATTAAATGTAACTGCTACAAGAGTACCAGTTGTTATACCATTTTTTTCAAATTGACTTAGTTAAAAATAAAAAAATAATGATATTTAATTAGTTTTTTTAATTTCTTATAGATATTTAATTTAATTAACTACTTTTGAGAATGTAATTTAGCACATTAATTTACACTTTGGATTGGACCGTTACAAATGATATCAAAATCTTCTAGTTCTGTGTTATATAGTAGGTGGGTTAGAGACGTTGGATAGGCTGTTGTTACAGAAAAAGAAGGTCGTGGGTTAGAGCAAACAATAGGCCAAATGTATGAATTTTAGGGACGAAATATGTGAGAATTTTGAGGACGAAATTTTCTAATATGGGTGGATGGTAGGATCTCTTAATTTAAGTCCACATTTAATACTTATTTGGATAAGATCATGTTTATAAGTGAGAATGAAGTTTACCACTTTTGAAAATATGATTTAGACTGTACTATCAGTTATAAATATAAAATTTTGTCAAATACAAAACAATTTATGAAGTTTCAATTTGAAAAATCGTTGAGTACAATCGCTCCCACGTGAGGTTTTGGAGTGGAAAGATAAAGTTGTAAAACCATGCATTTCACGTAACTATTAACATTTCTTCTGATAACCAGCTTTGTAATAGAACATGTCACAGGCTTCCCTGTTACTACTCTTACTTTGACATCTACAAATTTAGTGAAAGAGATGATGAATTGGGTTTAAAAAATGGATGGCCAGATGAAGGAGCGGTTGACGGAGGCCGGTGGAGAAGAGGGCCGTCGCCGGCTATCTTGAAGAAACGACTTCATGATGTTTGCCCATTACAAGTGGATATCTCCCCTTTGTACAGATTCAAGCCCATTATTCATGTACAAATAAAGCACAATATAATAAGCCCATTAGACGCTAACGTTTGAGTTGCTTTTTTTTATTTATAATAAAACGTTAAATGGTAGCGCGGTAACAACAAAGGCTTATTGAAATAAAAGAAAGGGCTTATTGGAAGCTAAATGCGTGGTTTATTGTTTGATTTGTCAGCTTTACTGATCTTTAAAAATAAAAATAAAATTATATTGATCAATATTAAGATTAAGTAGCATTATGAGTATGTTTAATTAAAATTTTATATTATTATATCTTTCTCAAAGTTAGTTTATCGTAAATATATTGCCTAAGTAATATCAAATTTATGAATTTTGCGGGAATATGTTGTGTTATTTAAGACTTACTTGGTTTAAATCAAAATTTGTCAATTGTTAACTGTTTTGTTATTGGTTAAAATCGTCATAATTGAATAGTGGTGACATACAAGTAGAAAAGAGGTAAATGGTGCGGTTACAGTTGATGGTCGAGACATTGATAAATTATAATGGTAAATGTCTTTAACCATGCCGTAATCACACACTTTGTACCCCTGGACTGATCCGTTAGAATACCGGTCAAAAACCAATCCAAATTTAAAAATATAAATGATTGCATAAAAGAAATAAAAAATCAATAAAATTTATTAAGGGAAAAATTAATATAAACAACAAGTCATATTCCTCTATCGCCAATATCAACTACAAGTGATGTGAGCCATTGTTAAATTCTAAGGATGGTTGGATAACAATGACAATTTTGTGAAAGTCATAAAAAAATACTGTCATTAAAAACTAAATAAAAGTTCACTCATTTCTAACATCTATCCATGGTTGTAAAAATCGGAATCGGAATCGGAATCGGAATCGGTTTTCGAAGGAGTTGGAATCGGAATCGAAATCGGTCTAAATCGGACGAGGAATCGGTTTAGTTGAATCGGCATGGATTGGTCACATACAAAAATTTCAACTTAATCAAAATTAGTAGGTTATTAGTATAGAATATGTAATTCTAATGTAATTTTTAAGTTATAATGTGTATTATATTTTATGATATTTTTTTAATATTTTTTTGGATTTTTTAAAAATTATTTAGAGTTAGTTATTATTTTTAACTCTAGTCGAAGTCGAGTCAACTTTTAATTACGAGAATGTCATTTATATTTCATCCCTTTTTCTCCTCCACCACCGCCGCTGCAGCTGCCGCCACCCCGCCCCGCCCCGCCGCCCTCGACGACCTGCCGCCCTGTCCTCCCCCGGTCCCGCCCCGTCGCCGCCCTCGCCGCCCTATTGCCCCGTCGCCCCCCCTCCTCTCCTTCTGCCCTGCCGCGCAGCCCGAAGCCGCCCTCGCAGCTCGCCCGGCCCCGCCTCGCCGCCCGGCCCCGCCCTTGCAGCTCGCCCCGCCCTGCCTCGCCGCCCGTCGCCTCCCTCGCCACTCGCCCTCGCCTCCCTCGCCGCTTGCCCTCGCCTCCCTCGCCGCTCGCCGTCGCCGCCCCGTCCCACGCCACCGTTGCCCCCAGCCCCGGCCCCCCCGGTCGCCCGTCGCCACCCTCGCCGCCTCCCCGCCGTCGGCCGGAATCGGTCGATTCGAGCCGATTCTGGAATCGGCCGATTCGCGGACCGATTCGAGCCTAGCCGATTCACGTTATTTTTTAAATCGGATCGCCGCCGATCTGATTTAAATCGATCGATTCCGAGTGGAATTGGCCGAGTTATGCAACAGTGCATCTATCCCAATATTATTCTTTATAATGCTCCCACCCCCACAGTTTATTGTGGTCTGAATGTAATTATAAGACCTTTGTGTGAATATCCAAATATATAAAATCATTGTGGTGTGTGGGAGTAGTGTCCACTTGTAAAATTTAAAATGATTTGTTTGTGTGGGGGATTATTATCATCATTGTCCCATGTTTTTTATGAGATGAATGATGTCTTATATATATTTTGGATTGAAACTCATACCCATTTTTACAAGGTTGATAATGAAGGGGAGATTCAAGAGTCCTAGTCGAATAGCCATATCCATGCCAATCTAGAATCCAAATTTAATATGCTCCTTCCAATAAATTTGATGAGGAGAGCAGGTTCTCCCATATATCGAGATATATAGATATATATATATATAGAGAGAGAGAGAGAGACACACACACAC
>JAURVB010013989.1:0-108916 GCA_033002965.1 Piper betle | reverse complement strand
GGATCATTCACCTGATATTTGCTTCCCCAAACTTGAAAGATTAGGGCTTTTTTCTCTTTCCCAGTTGAAGAGCATATGCAGTAACGCCATCTCATTTCCTTCCCTCCGCTACTTTAACTTGGGTCATTGTCCAGAGCTGAGAGAAATACCTAGAGGCCTGGTGAAGGAAAATAAGGCACCTGAAGGACTAGGTTATATTGGAGGTGGCCGCGTGTAACACCCCGTTCCGGCTCACCCGTGAACCGACCCGGAAATGTCACCGGCGACCGAACCGTTCGCTAATGTACTGGTTCGGTTAAGCCGACCCGGATCTGCCCTCGGCGTCTTAAGATGGGGATGCAACCATGAGATGCATGAATGGGAACAATTGGGTTCTAACGGAGTCCTACATGCATGTGATGATATGCAAGCAAAACAAAACCATTCAACAAGCAAGAAGTTTAAATAAAAGTTCATTAATATTTACGGAAAAACGGACAAAATCTCCCCTAAAAGTGCAATAGGGGCCAACCTGTCCACAGCAAGGGTATATAAATATTTTATCAAAATATGACAAAACATAACAATCTACTATGGCATTCAGTCATTATCTCTTTCGTTTCATCTGAGCCGAGTCTGAACTCCAAGGCTCCTTACTCATTCACAATTATCCGCTCGTCTCATAAGAAGCAATTTATCAAGACAAAAACATTCTAATAATCATTCACACAGCATTAACACCATCATTATACATTACACGCGGCAGGTACATGTGTGCGCGGTTCCGTGCTGCTCCTCCGCAGTCCTGACAGCTTTCATCGCTCGCATTCCCCACCTACATATATATAGAAAAACCGTCAGTAACGAGTGTTACCGGCCCAGAAAATAACTAATATCAATCTGGCACAGGAGAGCAAACTCTCCTGTTGAATCAAAACCATATACTTCCTCAAGAACTCTCATCAGGGCACATATGGGAGCCGTCGCCATCGGGCCGTCGCCCTCGGGTCGACAGCGTCCCCCTTTCTTTCTCATTCTCATACCTTGGCCATTTCTCTATCGCTTCTCGCATCAAATCTCATTCCTTTTCGCCCTCTACACCTTCCATATTACTCCTGGCCTTGAGCACGAAGGCCGAGCACTCTCAGGCAGTCGCCTTTAGTACCCTTTGAACCACAAGTCTAGACATGCGCTGCATTGCAGTACCCGTAAACCTCCACACTTCTCCGGGTTTGAGGAACTCAAAGGTGGAGTTGTCCGGATCCTTCGGGAACGGAGTGGGTTCTCCCCAGCTCCAGAGCCCGCTCTTCCGAGCACACGCCCTATCTGAAGGCGTGGCCGTCAGTAACCCTCATTCCATCTCTCACTGAAAACGCGAAAACTATACATATATAGGCCTGGGTTGGGATTTATACAATAGGCCCGAAGGCAACTTGTGGTGGATCTTAATTTCGAAAACTAACTCGAGGGATCTCATCCTCGAGGGTTATTAATCCGAACAAAACTGTTGGCTAAATGGCCCGAGTTAAGTGGGATCCGATAAAACGCCACTTAACTCGTCCTGCACATGATAAATCAAATACACAATAGAATAGCGTAAAACAGAGAACGAGTCCTAAACAGACCTGGTAGAAGCTCCAAACGGGTCCACGCGCCTAGGCGGCGAGCTCCTATGCCGTACCTACACAATCAAGCTAAAGCTAACGCCCGCATGATGAATCACACATCCTATAGCATGCACACACAATCAACACAATCACGCATCAATCATTACACATTCATCCTAAGTCAATTCTAGTGAGTTTTCAATCTACGTCTCATGAAATCAGGGTAATTAATTAGTTCACCTAATTAATTCCTTACTTTTCCATTTGAACACTCATCAATCAACCAATTTCATAATTTTTATTAAATTACACACAAACATACAGACACGTCAAAAACACAAAAATTCATCTAATTATCTAGTCTAGCATGCTTCCCTAATAATTATAAAATTTAAGAATTTACGTCGGAGTAATTTATACCTCGTGTCGTCGAAAATCGGCGACGGCTACGGTTTCTGTTTCGTGGCTCGAAACTCGAATTCGGCACCTAGCGGCGTCCGAAGTCCGATCGGATTCGACAGGGTGCGTTCGGCAGATGATCCGGAGAATTTCCCACGAATCCAATTTTCCGGCGGTTCCGGCGGTTTTCCGGCGAGTGTCGGCGGTTTTCCGGCGATGACTCTAGACGGGGCAATCAGGGGTCTATCGGCACCAGCTCGACGAGCTTGGTCCGATGGTGGTGTCAAAAAGTGTAGCCAAGGCTGTGATGGCTGTCGGCGATGGCGTCGAAAACGAGCGGCGGTGGCGGCGTGCTCCGATCGGGGCTACGGCCAGTCTCGACGGCGGTCGGGATGATGGGGAAACGTCGGCGACGGCGAGAGGGTGGTCGTCGGGGTCACGGTGGCGGCGGCGTGGCCCGGACGGCGGCGAATCAACAAGGGGGCGGCGCGGCTTGTGGGGCGATTTCGGTGTCGTGGCGGCGAGACGGTGGCCGGGGTGGGTCGTGGCGGCACGGCGACAGCACGGCGGGGCGGGCCGGTGTTGATCGGCGGCAGTACGACATCGGCGACGATAGCGACGGCGCCGGAAATCTCAAGGGCGGCGGTGGCTAGGGTTTTGGGAGGGGGAAGTGTCGGGGAAAGGAGATGAAATGTTCCAATGACAATTTCGTAAATAAGTATTGACTCGATTCCTACTCGAGTCAAAATAATAACTAGTTCGTAATAAATTCTAAAAAAATCTAAAAAAATATGGAAAAATCTCATAAAATAAAACAAACACAACAACATCCAAATGACATGCTATATAACTAATAACCCACCCGAATACCATCTAACGCGTCCTAATGCGTTATTCGGCCTAAACTAATTCTACGATCCAACATATAAAAAGAAAAAGAAAAAGAAAAAAATGCTGCATACTTTCATATATTTTGATAACTCATTTCTCACCATCTTCTCGACATTATCATCATATATTCAGGTACACCTGACTCTCGTCGCTCATAACTCACGGCTGGCCTCGACTCAGCACACGGTTTATGAAACTGACTCGACTCGAACCAACGGTTGAACCAACTGGTTCGGTAACGTAAAACCCTGACTAGAGTCACGGGTTTTACACCGCGAGTGGTACAACAAACTCCAGTGGCAAGATGAAGATTTCAAAGCTGCCCTTGATACGCACTTTCATAGTGACAAATATTAGAATGATTGATTTTGAATTGAGGAAGATGACAGCAGGGCCGACAAACAAGGGCAGAAGGGAAGGTAACATTGTGAATCTTCATTATTACTATGAATCATAAAATCTTGTTTTTATAAATGGTTTTGAAAAGTTTTCAATGTATGATATAAATTAACACAATCTCGTGTCATGAATTTTTTATGTATGTTGAGGAGTTACCATCTAAATTGGACGGTAGATGAATAGATAGAAAGCGGCAGATTTTATTGAACGTGGGTAGAAAATGTGAAAACTCAATATATAAGACAAGAAAGGGACATTATAAAAGATCTATTTAATTCCGTACACAGACTTGACCAATGTATAATTAAGCCCATGTAGGAGATAAATGGGGCCTATGAAATATACAGAGCAGTTTTTGCTGTACGTACAACCATTTATTTGTTCATTTATACATGTCATTTGTTTGCGTGAGTTTAAGAATTAGAAAGTCCCTAATTAATTTCCCAAATAAGTCCAACCGCTATTGACATGTGCATGACATATGATAGTGCGAGAGTATGAAAATGAAATACTTTTATGATTAAACTCATTATCTGCAACTCGAGAAAGCAATCTTGAAAACAATGTAAATGTCGGTGTCCAGAATACTAATAATTATAAAACTCATTTCTACCGTAATATTAGTCTTGACACTTTTAATTGTCAAAGCATTACTTTGATGAATTTACTTAATTCAGAATATTTATTTACTTATTTATTAAATAAAATATTAGATTACTATAGTTTGGATAATTGAAACATTTTATCTTTTGTGAATGAGAAAATATTTTAAATAACTTTAATTTTTAGTCAATTTAATATTGTTCGGATATGATATATTAGTGAAAATTTAACTATATATTAACCATTTAAACTAATAGCAAAATGGTGAAAACTTGATTATGACAAAACTTTACAAACTTGGTTATGGTAAAAAAATGTGGGGAATTGAGGTGAGCTAGACCTCGTAGAGCTTATATGATCAACACATCTAAGTTTAGGTAGTGGGACCTATGAAATTGCTGTAAATAAAAGGTATAGCTCATATAAACATATGTAAGACTCAAAATAAAAAAAGGGTTAAATAACTATAGTGAATGTTACCAACCAAAGTGTAACCAAGCTATTTGATAACCCTAGTTCTTTGCCATCACCACCTAAGGCAAGATTAAGTGTCACCTTTTATCGGTGGCCGCCAAGGCCTTGCCTTAGGTTTTATGTCCTATATGACAAATAATATATTGAAGAAAGGATGAGTATTCGGTCTAGTCAATTCGATTGAACCAAATGAATTGAATTACACTCGGCAGCCGGATTTCATAGCCAAAATCAAGTCACATTACCGCGAAAACTGAACCAAGCCGAACAAAAATATTTTAGTTCAATTGATTTGGTAATCAAATAACTGAATTATATAGTAAGTTATAAAAGAACAGATTTATTTAATCATTTAGTTAGTAATTTTAAACATATATATCATATTAAACAAATAAAAAGTCATCATAAAGATATTATAATTTCATGATAATTATTATAAAATAAGGCTTCTATAATCTTTTAAAAAATTTAGCATATTTCGGCTTCTAAACCGATATATCAAGATGCCTTTGGGTTTGTCTACAACCCCTAGAAGTGAACAAACTTAAGTCCTAATCAAACTCGGTCCCGGTTCGATTCAATGTTTTTGTTTTTGCCTAATTATGTTCACTCCTATTGTCATACCCCAATTCGGTCTACTTGCAAACTGAATCGAAATAATAAACTTTGGGATAGTAATTCATAATAAATTACAATACAAAATCGACCTACATGGACCTAGACCACTCAAGGCGTTAGAAGATGGAAACCCAAGGGATTCTAATGTGCATACAAAAACAAACAAATGGATGAAACAACATCTATGACTAGGCCCATGCAAATAAGGCATCCTAAATATGTCAAAGTTACAAAAGAGACTAATAATCCCAGAGAAAATCCGACAAAATCTCCCTATAACTAAAACTTTAGAAAAATTTTCGCCACTTTTATTTATTCACAAATTATAAAACCAAACACAAAACATTCCAAAAAGTCCACATTCCACATATAAAAACATTTAGGGGGTGTTGCACGTCGTTCACAAAACAATTACAACCAATTTTTTCATTCTTCAGACTGTTGGTTTACCTGGTCGTCACATGAGCTCTTCAACCAACAAAATGAAGCCCAAAAGCTCTTCCAACCCATATTTCTTCTTTGTTCAGGGTACTTGAGATTTATTCAACCTTTAGTTTCAGGACTACGAGGCTTGGATAATTGTTTCACTAAACAGTTTAAACCTATGTGCCAGAGAGTATTCTGTCTGCAAAACACAAAGATATGGTTAAGAATAAACAACATAAATATCCAAAAACTAGCTTGCATTTTAAAATGGCCCAAGGGCCCACATTTCACATCCACACAACAGCCAATAACATCTCTACAAAACAAGGGCAGAAGGTAGCATCGTGAATCTTCATTATTATTATTGTTCATAAAATCTTATTTTTATAAATGGTTTTGAGAGGTTTTCAATGTATGATATAAATTAAGACAATGACGTATAATGAATTTTTTATGCATGTTGAGGAGTTACCATCTAAATTGGACGGTAGATGAATAGATAGAAAGCGGCAGTTTTTATTGAAAGTGGGTAGAAAACACAAAAACTCAACGCCCGTGAAGCTTTTTCCCCCAAAGTACTACTAAATTCATGAAAGGCAAGAAGAGGGACATTATGTAAGATCCATTTAATTAGGGCTTTTGAGGCTTCCCCAGCTGAAGAGCATATGCAGTGACGCCATCTCATTTCCTGCCCTCCGCCACTTTTACTTGGATGATTGTCCAGAGCTGAGAGTACTACCCAGAGGCTTGATGAAGGAAAACAGGGCACTGTACGATGGTGTTCAATTGGAGGTGACCGCAAGTGGTATGACAAACTCCAGTGGCAAGACGAAGATTTCAAAGCCGCCCTCGATCCACACTTTGAGATTTTCTAGAGGATTTATTTTGAATTGAGGTGGAAGATTACGGCTGGGGCCTACAAACAAGGGCAGAAGCTAACATCACGAATCTTCATTATTAACTCATGACCCAATTGTGTCCCTAAAAATAAAATCTTAGATAGTTGTAATCATATTTTTATATTTATTTTTTAAAAAGGTGTAGGCTGGTCCATTTATTTCACTTTTGATTTATTTCAACTCACCGATAGGAGTACAATCTTGTCATTGTTGAACTATAATTCTCTTACTAAATATTCCACAAAATTTTATATCCTCCACTTTTTTATGAAAATTATTAATTTTTGTTGTAAAATCTCTTTATTTAACCTTAAAAGGATGTGATAAATTAAGGAAATCATGTTGCATGCGTTAGAGCAACATGAAAAATAAATTTATTTTACAGGAAAAATTATTTTATTATACAAGGTTTTAAAAAATTTGAAGAGTGACTCTTGCCATCATCGATTAAGGCAAGGTTTTGGTATTGCTCCCCGAATTGATATGGGTCGGCTAGACCAATGATATGGGGCAGCAGTGGCCGATATGGGGCAGCCCCATTACGACCACAAGCCTTCCCCATATTTATTGATTAAATGCATGTTCTTTCTTCTCACCTTTCAATTAACCTTTAAAATCATATTATGAGTATGATCAATAATTGATGAAAAAATCTGGGTATGCTAATTCACATTATTTATGATTTCAATGCAGGTGTCAATTATCGAATTTGATAAATAAGTGATCTCAACATCGAGTTTCCTTCTTTCAAAATTTAAGAATCATGGTGATTTTGTTCCTTCATAAGATCATGTGATGAAGAAGAGGTTGGATAAAGTGATGAAGAGGCTGGATCGGGCGGACCCTTTTTACTTAATATTTGTTATGATTATGAAGTATTTGTAATTTGATTTTTAGCATATTTGAAGCCAATGAAGGAGTTTTCAAGTCTTCATTAATTTGTCTTTTGTTTTCTACAATGAATTGAAATTGATAACAATTCGGGGTGGGCAATTGGGCTCCAAACCAACCAAAACGAATTGCCCAACAGCCCTTGGGTGGTTGAATTTTATGGCCTAACTGAAACCGAACTCTACTCGAAACCGAACCAAAACCAACCAAAATATTTTGGCTCAATTCTGTTCGATTTATTTTATTATTTAATTAAAATTATATCATTATTTTAGTAAAAAAAATTATTTAATAATTAATTCTAAATACATATCATATTCAACAAATAAAATCAAGTTTATATTTTAATGGAGTTGCTTATGGGCTGCAATGGAGGTGCTTATGGGCTGCAATAACTATTTTAATTTTTGGCATTTGCCTATCTATTTCTAAAAAAATTATATTTAATTTTATTTTTTAAAAATTACATTTTTTTATAGTAAATAGAAAAGAAAAAAAAGAGAAAAAAGGCCCCAACGGAAAGTAGAAGAAAAGCCTGTTATTTTATCTAGAAAAAAAATGGAGGCGGGAAACAAGTTTCCCCTTCGCAACCGCTAAGGTGTAGGCAAGGTTGGTCAAATTGCAGTTTAGTGTTCATTGTCTGATGTTCCAATCAAGCATGCTTGATGTTCATGTTGGCCAATTTAATTCGAGAAGTGTTCATCATGTTATTTTTGATAGGGTGCGAAGAAAGGCAAAGTGGATCAAATTCTAGTGTAGTAGTGTTCATTGTCTGATGTTTCAATCAAGCATGTTTGATGTTCATGTTGGCCAATTTGATTCATCTACTTAGCTTGGAACTCAGAAATGTAGGCAACGATTCCCATTTGCTCTCCTTCCCTAATCCATTCCTCATTCATTGCAGACCTCTCTCTTCCCTCCGGCAAAGACAATGCTCCCTGCTCCTCTCCAGTTCTGGGTCTCGTAGCCTGTTGAGAGACCAACCGTCCATGGCCTCTTTACCCAAACTAGGCGAGAAGATGAAGGCAGAGGTGGTGAAGCAAGCTCAGCTGGTCCATCCTGATCGAATCCAGGTGCTCAAAGCAGGAGACGCTTCTGTCATTGGTCCTGTTGTCTACTGGATGTTTGGGGACCAGCGAGCACATGACAACTGGGCATTCTTATATTCCCTAAATTTGGCTAACCAGAGTGGTGGGTCCCCTTTGCTGTTGTCTTCAACCTCCTTGACCAACTTCTTGGTGCCAAGGCCCGGCATTTTGGTTTCATGCTCAGAGGCTTGTGCGAGCTCCAAAAAGTCTTTTTCCTCCAGGTTCATATAGAAATTTCTTTCTTTTTTCTTTTTGTTGTTTTTGTTGCAACTCGTGCTTGTTAGTTTTTATTCATGATTTTCTAATGAGGCCAAAATTTCACGAAGGGAAATGAAGCTGTGAATATACCAACTTCTTGAAACAGTTGGGTGCTTCGGTTCTAGTTACTGATTTCATGTCGCTCAAAGTTATTAGGAAGATGAAGGATGACCTCTATGACAAAGTTGGCGATGCCATTGCCATACATGAAGTCGATGCCCACAATGTGGCTCCAGTTATTGGGTTTATCCCACATCAATTGTAGAGGTTGTTAGTGACTTGTATATAGGCTAATAGGAACGCCTTATTCACTTGAGTTAATTTTTGGATTAAGAAAGGCTTGGATTAAGAGAGGCCTTTGACTATGACACCTATTTCAAGTCCCTTTTGGTGGCTCATAGGAACCAAAAACACACCTATAGGAACCAAAAAGACACCTATTTCAAGTCTAATGACCTAATGATTTAAGGGGATTTAGTGTTTGCCTACGCCGATTGTCAGCGCGTTTCTTGGGTTCCACCTAATGACCTAATGATTTAAGGGGATTTAGTGTTTGCCTACGCCAATTGTAGGCGCGTTTCTTGGGTTCCATCTAATGACCTAATGATTTAAGGGGATTTAGTGTTTGCCTACGCCGATTGTCGGTGCGTTTCTTGGGTTTCACCTAATGATTTAAGAAAAGTTTGCCCGATGTGTAAAGGGGAGTGAAGATTGTTCGACGATGATGATTTTGGGGATGCCCAATGTGTGAAGGGGAGTTGTTGCGTTTATCCCACATCGATGGGTTCTACTTGATGAAAGTGAAGATTATTAGACGATGATGATTTCGATGTGTGAAGGGGAGTTGTTGGGTTTATTCCACATCGGTGGGTTCCATTTAATAAAGGTGAAGATTGTTAGACGATGATGATTTTGGGGGGAGTTGTTGGATTTATCCTACATCGGTTGTAGAGGTTGTTAGTGACTTGTATATAGGCTAATGAGAAAGTTTTATTCCTTGATTTAATTTTTGGATTAAGAGAAGCATGTAAAACCTATTACAAGTCCCTTTTGGCGCCCATAGGGCCCAACACCAGTATGGGCGGCATCAGATAACAAGTCTCTTTTGGGGCCCATAAGCCCCAACACCAGTTTGGGCGGCATCAGATAAACTTGAGTACAGTGCATGGACAATCCGGTCAAAAACTTGAGTACAGTTAGGGGTGGGCGCAGACGTCCGAATTTGTCCGTCCGTCCGACGTCCGAAGCATGTCCGACGAATTTGACCGACCGAATTCGACCGAATTAAAACAAACCAAACATGGACATTTTTTTGTCCGACCGAACAACCGACCGAATGTCCGATATTTTATATCAATAATATAATGTCTTCAATATTTATAAGACTAATATTATAGTTTATAAAAATTTTAAAATATAAATATACAGTAAAATTAATTAAATTTATACATAAAATTGATATTTAATATCTTAAATATCTAAAAATGACATACATATAAAAAGGATAAAAGTCACTCTTATATTTAGGAATTTAGAACTATACATTCGCATTAATAATCATATTAAACTACTTGTAATTTAGTTAATATGCCAGTTATTTTTTTATTTTTATATATAGTGGATCGTAAAATTGATTTTAGGTCGTTTACCGCGTTAGGACGCGTTACAGGGAATTTGGGTGGGTTATTAGTCATAAAACGTGCCGTTATGATTTTGTAGTGTTTGTTTTATTTTATAAAATTTTTTTCTATTTTATGGATTGTTTTAGGATTTATTTCGAGTTAGTTATTATTATTGACTTGGGACGGAGTCGAGTCGACTCGAGTCAAATCTTATTTACGATATTGCCATCGCTCAAACCCCCCAACCCTTTTTCTCTTCCCCGTCCAAACTCTTGCCGCGCCGGCCCCGTTTCGTCGCCGCCGCCGCCGCCGGTGACGTCGCCTGCTGCCGATCGTCGCCACCAGGCCATGCCGCGGCGTTGCCGTGATGCCCCGAGCGGCCCGGCCGTCGCCCGGCCTCCACGACGCCGCGCCTAGCGACGTGTTCGCGTCGTCGATTCCGCTGCCGGCGACCGTCGTCGCGGCCGTCCAGTCACCGCCTTGACATTGCCAACCCTCCCACGGCCTTTCTCGACAAGAGCGGAGCCCATCGCCGCCCAGGCCGGCCGGATTTAGTCACCCACCACCGACCGCCTCTATTTGGCCATTTTCCGACGAGCCGCCACCTCCGCCGAGCACGTCGACGTCGTAGATGTGTCAGGCTCGCCGAGCCGATTCCAACGGTTCCCGTAGAGGGGTTTTGCTAGCAGCACGGAGCGCGGCCGCGGAGGGCAGGCGGCGGTGGAGGCAACGGCGGCGCGGTCGATTTTTTTAAAAATAAGGTAATTTCGGACTGTCCGCGGACATTGTCCGGGCCCGACGGACAATTTGACGTCCGAAGTCGGTCGGACAAGTTTTGTCCGATAAAATTTCGGACAAACACGGCCAATAATTTGTCCGATGTCTGTCCGACCGATGCCCACCCCTAAATACAGTGCAAGGACAATCCGGTCAAAAATTCACAAAGTGCTTCCTCGGTATCTGATCAAATACCCCGAATTTCAGCATCCCAATAGGAAATGGGCCAATGGAGATAGATTGGGATGAAATTATTTCTCGTGTTTTAATGTTGGTAAAATACCTATTCATAAATTTGTGGATATTATACACCATTGGCTATTGAATTATGTATTTGTTTCTATCATTTCCTTTTGGTGAAGGAAAGGAGCTGAGGTGCCAGAGCTGGATTGGTGTACGCCGGGTGAAAAAGCTGCAATGGAGGTGCTTATGGGCTGCAATAACGGATTTTTGACAAAGAGGTTGAAGAATTATTCAGTTGATAGAAACAATCCATAGAAGCCCCAGGCACTGTCAGGGTTGTCCCCTTATTTACATTTTGGACATATTTGAGCTCAACGTTGTGCTTTGGAGGCACAGAAACTTAGAAAAATGTACACTTAGGTTTGTGCTGACCTGCTCTACAGTTTTACAGTGAGATTTTACAATTTATTAGGCAATTATATCTAAACCATATCTATTCAAAGTCAATGTTATTAAGTGCTTAATTTGCGAGGGAAAAATTATTTTCAAATATCTTTTCACACCGGAATGTCTGTGATCTGTTTCCACTTCCTGGTTAATACTTCTAATGATATGTGCTGTTCAATGTGTTTAAGTCAGTTGATGCATTCTTGGTGGAGATGGTCATCAGGAGAGGATTAGTAGACAATTTTTGCTTTTATTGGCCACACTATGACAGCATTCATGGTGCATGGGATTGGGCAAAAACAACCTTAATGGATCATGCAGCGGATAAACGGGAACATATTTACGTGGGTGGAGATGCTTTATTTAAGACTTTTGTTCTTATTTACTTCTTTTATTCGAGAAGCACATTGAGTTATTTTGTACTTTGCTCGCAGGCTAGATGAGCTGGAAAATGTTAAATCTGCTGATCCAGTGAGCCCTCGTTTCTTATCAAATTACTTTGCTTGTTTTCTTTTTAAAGATTTTGAATATTATAGCCATCTATTTGTTCCATTCTTGAGTTTACTTCTCCCTTGAGTTTACATATTTGAGCATGTTGTGATGGGTTGCTAACTGAACTGAGTCTTGTAATTGAATAATGAGGATTTAATTCTTACTACATCAAGCAGTATTGGTTGTTGTTTTGCAAGAATAATCTTTTCTTAATTAATTATTGGCCACTATCCTTTGAGAATAATCTTGTTAGGAGTTGCTGAGACTTCAGTCTTCTTTAAGTCTGGTGTCACATATATCATTGGCTAGATGATTTGAGGGCGAGGAAGTGGCAATGGCTGCCTATAATTTTTTGAAAAGAATGAAAGTTGCACTTCTAACTGCATCTTCTTGTCCCATTAAACAATTTCTCTCACTATTTATTCAAGTTAAATTCGCCTCGAACAATTGCCCTTTCTCACTTCTTTCACCTTAGAGATCGATCTTCTAACTCATACAGAGTATAATTAACCACTTTTACAGATTAGTTTATGCATCACATATTGTATATGTGTTCACATATAAAGAAAAATTTTATCCCGGACAAAAATACTAAGTATATCCATTTAATTTGTCTCAAGAAACAAATATATTCTTAATTTAAAATCCATAAAAGACAAAAATTAAATACTAGTTATTACAGAACAAAAAGTAGAAAGGTCAAATGAGTGACGTCCAAATGAGTCTACCAAACACCGAAGGTGGCTAGCACCGGGCAAACATATATCATACTATGCCCCCAATAACCCGATCGAGGTCAAGACCAAACCAACTCTAAAATATCAAGAAATTGACCCAGGTTTTACATCCAATGCCTAAGCAGATAACAACATACAATGGCCATCCTAGCACCGTACCAATCAAACTAGACCGACCATATGAAAAAAATTATTTGTTTTAACATTTTAATTTATCACTTTTGACTAAGAGAATAGGTAGCTCGGCCCAGCTTAAGACTTAATTAAACACAAATTGAATTTGAGCCAGTGAATGGTGAGCATGGAGCACGAACTCGGCTGGAAATATGTCACCTATTAATGAAGTTTGAGCAAAGTAGAACTAAACATTGTCAAAGTGGCGCTGGCTCGACGTTTTTACACTCCCATTTATTGGTCACATATTTTCATTTTATTTCAACTTTGAATTGAATAATAAAAACCTTTTGAATTGGTTATAAGCTATCAGAAACCAAAGTAGTTATCTTGAAGTGAGCAAGAAAATGATCTTTTGCTAATTGGATCACCTCTACGTAACAATAGCAGAGGAAATATTGAGTACTCAGTAGTTCATTCCAAACAAGAGGGGGACTAATTAATATGTCATTGTATGGGGACCTGCTAACATGGTAGTATAAAGTTGTGCTTATGTTTACGTTGCTTTGGAAAAAAATGTTTTATTTATCTTATCATTATGCCAATAGATGATGATTAATAGAAAACAAAGCCTTACCACCGTATATTTTTTACTGTGAAGACTCCTGTTTGACAATAAAAACATTTTAATTATTTGTTTGATGAAAATAGGTTGTGGGTAAAGCTCCCTGTCCAGCTATCTTCGATGGTAGATATCATGCATCAAGGACAACCACATGCAAAACCTAATCCTTGTTTATAATTAATAACTAATTAATCTAATATCGGTGGTGAATGATATTAACTATTAAAATTTAATTTTGATTCTAAATTTTTTTGAATTGTCTCTTTTTCATGGCATTTATAATTGACTCTCTAAGTGAGGTAATAAAATTTAATTAAATTATATATATATTTGAGTTTATTTAATTTAATATTTTGAAGTAATACAAATTATTTATTTATTAATTTCAATTTGAGTATGGGTCCCAACTTTTAAGTTGTGATCAGGGATGCAAGAATTGGCCGATTCCACTCGGATCGGATGGATTCCGATCTGAAAAAGAGGGTAAATCGGGTTTAATACGAATCGGTCCGCGAATCAGCTGATTCGAGCAGATTCCAACCGATTCGAGCCGATTTCGGAATCGGCCGATTCCAGACTGCGGCTGGGGACAGGGCGGGGGAGGACGAGGCGGCGAGGGCGAGAGGCAGGGCGACGGGGGGAAGGGGGGCACCGAAGGTGGAGGGTGGGGCGGCGTACGCGGGGACGGAAGGGCGGGGGGCGCAACGGGGGGTGGGGGGGGACGGGGCCAGACCAGCGGAGGGGCAAAGCGAGGCGGATCGGGCGTGGCCGGCAGCATGGGGGGCGGATTGGGTGGCGGCAGCGGCGAGGTGCACAGGGGATGGTCGGGGCCGACGGGGAAGGGGGCGGCGAGGCGGGGTAGGAAGCGTAGGGGGCACGGGGGACGGGGCGGGGCCGGCGGGGAGGCGGGGCGGAGCAGCGGCGGCGGTGAAGCGGGGCATGTGGGGGGGGGAGGAGAGTGAATCGGGGTAAAAGAAATATACTTGGTGGCATTCTCGTAATTAAAAGTTGACTCGTCTCCGACTCGAGTTAAAAATAATAAGTAATTCCAAATAATTCAAAAAAATTCCAAATTTTTTTAAAAATTTATCATAAAATATAATACACACAATAATATCAAAATGACATCAATACCTAACTTTTATATATTTATGTTATGAGTTGTCAAATATTATATATGACCGATTTGGACCGATTCAACTGAACTGATTCTTGACCGATTTAGACCGATTCGATCCAATTTAATGACTCCCTCGAAAACCGATTCCGATTTTTGCAACTATGGTTGTGATGTTGGTCCAGGAAACACCTACCTTTCTGGCCTGTATAATTGAAGTGAGGAGGATACTAGCCACTAGGGTTTAGCCTTGGTTAGATTGTTGGGGTAATGATGTTGTTGTTGGGGCCGAAGTAATATAATGCTAAAAAATTGTATAATAGATATATAAAAATTATTATTAGATAGAGAAAAAATTTTCTTATAAAATTTTGATAGATAACTATATTATTACATAAGAGAATTTTACTAAAATAACTTAAAGGATTGATATAATCACATATTCAAAGAGGGTATTTATCGACCTTGAGATCTGTCTAATAATATTTTTTACCTAATAACATTCTTATTTAAATTAACTCTTAAACTTTTAATGCAAAAAATTCAATATTTTTATAAACTCTTCAAATACCAAAAATATTTTCTAAATCATGCATAAACCCTCATATATATTATTATTCATTATTTACTATATGGACTTCTTTGTACTAAATTAGGCTTATTTTTTAAGGGGTTCGTTTGTGGAACAACTCTCGAAAATTAAATTGCATGTTTATTAGATTGAGAAATTTATAACAACGGTTGCAAGAACGGAGGCAATATAAAAATTTATGTTTATATAATTCAAATTAAAAAACACTATTGGAGTCAAAGAAGCAAAAAAACTAATGATATTTATAAGATTATTTCGAAAAAAAATGATGATGTTGGAGGCACATTATGGTTTTTGTTTTCCAAGCTGGAGGCACATTATGGTCGATACATGACCCGTAATAAGCATTACGGCATTACCGTTTCACTTTGGAAAACAGTATTATTATGATTTTTGTATTCAAAAGGCATACAAAATCATGTTTTTTCTTTCTTGCTCGAGAGCCGAAAAACTATCAAGTACCCCTTTTTTAATCACTCAATCACTGTAAATTACAATTTATCATTTTAATTAATTTGGTAGCTAATAAAATGGGTATTAGGCTCCTGATCAATAAAAAAATCCTGCTCGGCGGACCATGAATCCAAAAACCTAAGTTGTTAATCAACTTGAAACTCTCCTTGTTCACTCTAGGACAATAGAAGGGTACCCAGAACCCAATCAATGAACTCCTTCAATCCCAATAACTCTTGAAATTGAACCTTGCACCTGGTCTTTAATGGTATGCATCGAAGAAATAACAAAATTACAGCAAACCCACAAACACAGAGTCAATCCCCCGACCATTTCCATTCCACATTTACTCTCCCCACCAGAGCAGCTTTCATGGGCAAAAGCACAAGAGCACAAGAATAAGACAAAGCCAAACAGCAACAGTTCCCAAGCATCATGTAATGGCCAGCCTACCCAGCCGAGCTAAAGGTTTACAATTCCCAGCTACATGCTCCATCCCTACTCTCCTATATATGCGAAGAGCATTTGTTGATGTTTGAGAAGCATAGCACAAGTGGTCCCTCTCCTTGCTCTGACCGATCTTAACTTGCCAACCCACGTCATAAACACCACCCTGCAACCGGTTTTTATCCCTTGTTTCTCAACTCTTTCTCTTGCTTGGCTCGCCCCCCACCACCCTTTTCTCAATCAAACCTCTCTCTCTCCCATGCACTGTTATATCCAGGCTGTGGCTATGTCATGCTGTGCTCTTTTGCCTGGCGTGGAAGATTCCCACGTTGAGCTCACATGTTTGTGTTAAAGCTACTCTCTACCTACTTGAGGCGTGGTGTCCATTGTTGGCCAAAATGTGACGGAGAAAAATCAAAGATTGACGAGTTTGGAGGAGAAAGGACCACTTGATATTGTCTACATGAGTGAGGACTATGTTACTCCAATCTTTGGGTGCACGCTTATTAAGAGAGCACGCCTCACAAACTCCTCGAATCGGCCTACTTTGTAGTCAACTTATTCACATATATAAACCTTTGATAATGTAAGTACGTCTTAAATATTGGTATTGTATTTTCAATAGGTCTAGATTTAATTACAGTCTAATTACTTATTGGTGGAAACAAGTTACAATTTTATGAGGAAGCTTAGTATCAGCAAATGATAATATAACTATTAGCAATTTTTAAATCTAACCACCTATTTAAATCATACGGCAATGGTTGATATTAAAATAAATTTATATTGATACTAAATATTCTCTTATTTTATATGAATGAAGAAAATTGATATCCAATCGCCAATGGGTATGGACGAGTCCAACCGAGTTGGTTAGTCGACTCCCTAAATCAATCAAGTCACACTATAAATCATGAAAATTTTAATTTATAGGTGAGTTTAATTCAGAAATTTGCTGAACCGAGTTGACTCAATGAGTTGATACTTAGGTGCTTAATAATGACCTTGCTAATCCCACTTGCCAAAATGTGCATCACTTTGAGGGGCTTAGTTAGCAAAGTACTACTATGAGAGCTCATTTTCAAATGATAGACATTGTTCACAATTATTCATTTTTGATAGAAAATTTTCTTATGCTTCAATCCATCTCAATGCTAATTTGGAGATTTTGGACGATTTTTCAATGCAACTAATAAATAGTAGTTTGAGACGAATATAATTTTCTCTATTTATGCTTAAATTAAATCTACAAATGATTAAAATTTATTATAAAAATTGATTGAGAAGGCTTAGTATACATTAGTAACAACTGATGTAACAATATCAAGTATCAGCATCATAAAAATTCTGCCACCCATATAAATGACAGTTATGTTTTGTTGTTATTTATACAAAATTGTCTTCATCATGTAACCATCCTTTTAATCTTATGACTCATATTAAATATTAAATGTAACTGCTACAAGAGTACCAGTTGTTATACCATTTTTTTCAAATTGACTTAGTTAAAAATAAGAAAATAATGATATTTAATTAGTTTTTTTAATTTCTTATAGATATTTAATTTAATTAACTACTTTTGAGAATGTAATTTAGCACATTAATTTACACTTTGGATTGGACCGTTACAAATGATATCAAAATCTTCTAGTTCTGTGTTATATAGTAGGTGTGGGTTAGAGACGTTGGATAGGCTGTTATTACAGAAAAAGAAGGTCGTGGGTTAGAGCAAACAATAGGCCAAATGTATGAATTTTAGGGACGAAATATGTGAGAATTTTGAGGACGAAATTTTCTAATATGGGTGGATGGTAGGATCTCTTAATTTAAGTCCACATTTAATACTTATTTGGATAAGATCATGTTTATAAGTGAGAATCAGAGTTTACCACTTTTGAAAATATGATTTAGACTGTACTATCAGTTATAAATATAAAATTTTGTCAAATACAAAACAATTTATGAAGTTTCAATTTGAAAAATCGTTGAGTACAATCGCTCCCACGTGAGGTTTTGGAGTGGAAAGATAAAGTTGTAAAACCATGCATTTCACGTAACTATTAACATTTCTTCTGATAACCAGCTTTGTAATAGAACATGTCACAGGCTTCCCTGTTACTACTCTTACTTTGACTTCTACAAATTTAGTGAAAGAGATGATGAATTGGGTTTAAAAAATGGATGGCCAGATGAAGGAGCGGTTGACGGAGGCCGGTGGAGAAGAGGGCCGTCGCCGGCTATCTTGAAGAAACGACTTCATGATGTTTGCCCATTACAAGTGGATATCTCCCCTTTGTACAGATTCAAGCCCATTATTCATGTACAAATAAAGCACAATATAATAAGCCCATTAGACGCTAACGTTTGAGTTGCTTTTTTTTATTTATAATAAAACGTTAAATGGTAGCGCGGTAACAACAAAGGCTTATTGAAATAAAAAGAAGGGCTTATTGGCTAAATGCGTGGTTTATTGTTTGATTTGTCAGCTTTACTGATCTTTAAAAATAAAAATAAAATTATATTGATCAATATTAAGATTAAGTAGCATTATTAGTATGTTTAATTAAAATTTTATATTATTATATCTTTCTCAAAGTTAGTTTATCGTAAATATATTGCCTAAGTAATATCAAATTTATGAATTTTGCGGGAATATGTTGTGTTATTTAAGACTTACTTGGTTTAAATCAAAATTTGTCAATTGTTAACTGTTTTGTTATTGGTTAAAATCATCATAATTGAATAGTGGTGACATACAAGTAGAAAAGAGGTAAATGGTGCTTAGTGATGGTCGAGACATTGATAAATTATAATGGTAAATGTCTTTAACCATGCCGTAATCACACACTTTGTACCCCTGGACTGATCCGTTAGAATACCAGTCAAAAACCAATCCAAATTTAAAAATATAAATGATTGCATAAAAGAAATAAAAAATCAATAAAATTTATTAAGGGAAAAATTAATATAAACAACAAGTCATATTCCTCTATCGCCAATATCAACTACAAGTGATGTGAGCCATTGTTAAATTCTAAGGATGGTTGGATAACAATGACAATTTTGTGAAAGTCATAAAAAAATACGGTCATTAAAAACTAAATAAAAGTTCACTCATTTCTAACATCTATCCCAATATTATTCTTTATAATGCTCCCACCCCCACAGTTTATTGTGGTCTGAATGTAATTATACAGACCTTTGTGTGAATATCCAAATATATAAAATCATTGTGGTGTGTGGGAGTAGGGTCCACTTGTAAAATTTAAAATGATTTGTTTGTGCGGGGGATTATTATCATCATTGTCCCATGTTTTTTATGAGATGGATGATGTCTTATATATATTTTGGATTGAAACTCATACCCATTTTTACAAGGTTGATTAAGGTTGATAATGAAGGGGAGATTCAAGAGTCCTAGTCGAATAGCTCTACCCATGCCAATCTAGAATCCAAATCTAATATGCTCCTTCCAATAAATTTGATGAGGAGAGCAGGTTCTCCCATATATCGAGATATATATATATATATATATACACATACAAGGTTTGTAGAGTGTGACACCTTTTTTAAATGCAAACTTTGTAAACTTCAATAAGGAATATTGATTTTTAATTTAGTGGTTCACATTGGGCAGTTTTTTATAGAACTACACATAACTATCCATCGCAAGTTCTTAATCTAAACCGTTGATCATACCCTTTCGAGACATCAATAATGAATCAATAGTACTTTGTGATTTTTTCTTTTCTTTTTCCTTGCTTTCAAGCTTTGCATTTTCATTTCCTTCATTCTCATGCTCCAAACTTGGTGGCTCCTCATTTTCAACCACCTCGTTCAATTCATCAATTATTTCAATTATGTCTTCCAAACCATTGGTAATGGTTTGACTCAAGCAATTCTCATTGACATAACCTTTTGTATCAATTATGTTCTCTCCTACAGAAGAATCTTTCATTGTAAATATCAAAACTATCTTGGGGTGGTGGTAAACAAATCATAGCCAGTAACCCAATTAAAATAAAAAAAACACCTGAAAAATAAAAAATAAACTCCAATCAATGCCAAAAATAACCATACATCTATTTGAATACGAAATACATTACTTGTTGCCAAAGTCAAATTATAAATTTCATTTCTTTCAGCAAAAGAATAAATGATAAGCCTTTAGCAATCTACATTGGACCAACATAAATAACTAAGACAACATGACTAAACTAAGACTAAAATTCATCTAAATTCAAGAAAGCCTTTGCAACAAGAAAGGCCTTTTTTCATATGTCTAGTGCACATTATAACTCCAAAAAAAAATCTAATTGTCTCGATGCAGCATGAATCAATCATCAATAAAATGAGTCATGGGGCAAATATCAAATCCAAATTCGTTCATTAATGTCAAACCCAAATTCACTCCAGCAAAATCGTTTGCACAGCCAACAAGATCTGTCTTTTACATATGCCTAGTCAATTTTATAAGTCAACAGAGACATTCCACATTCTAGACGCAGCATAAATCAACCATCCCACCAAAACAAATGAAGCAATGATCAAATCCTAATCGTTCAACCGAGCAGCTGAAAGTAAGTAAAGAGAAGCAAGTTTCTTGGCGTGGAGAAGAGGAAATGGTTACCGAGGGGATGGTCAGACGGCGTAAGGCAGGGGGCAATGGGCGATATATTATGTCTGTACCACGGTAATATATCAAAAATCTTGCAAAATAATGAAGTTCGATTCTTTGATCTGCTTACAATATATTATGTTTGTAGTTAAGATGTAAATAATGAGGCTGTGGCTTATGAACATGTGGATATTTATCTATCAAGGCATTCTTGATAGACGGTGGTTCAAATCCACCACTAGGCGAAGCTAGAAAGAGAAAGAGATGTTTGAAAGGGTTATATATAAGAAAGTTATAGTTTCTGTTCTTCTTGTTATTTTATCTAGATTATAATTGATAGTCTTTCCGAATTTAACTAGATTTTTACCAAAAATATATCAAATAATCTCAACATTGAATGAAACTTTATACACTCACTTTTTACGTCATTACTTATAGTTTACAGTAATTCATAATCGAAAAAGATAGGTTTTTGATTGATTGACCATATCCTTTTTAAAATCAATTTTCATACAAACAACACAAATATCAAACAAAAAGTTCGATTCTATGTTTAACCCTACATAGACTCCACCCAATTTGAGTTTGTGATCCTAGTTATAGTATACAAGAATCAAGCAATTATATAAACATAGTTTTTCCCATTAAAACACACATTCATAATAAGAATACACAATGAATAACATGAATATAAGGATGATGCAGAATTAACTTTGTTAAAATTGTGTTACTAACCTCTTCTTCGGTCACTTTTTATGTATTATGCTTTAAAACCCTTCTAACAACTAAGAAAAATAAAAAAAAATAGCAAAGGAACAAGGAGGAAGAAGGAGCACCACGTTCACAAAGAGAGATGGTTGCTCCTAGGCTTTGTAAAAAGAAAAATAGTTGTCTTCTCTCAACGAGAGCTTGTACACTCCAACCCTAATTCTCCCCTTTCCTTAGTTATCCTTCAACCCTCCCAAAAGCCTAGGGAACTAGCTAGCCATGTTCTCCCCTCAACAAAAACCATAAAGGCTCACAAAAGTCCACCCGTTTAACCATATTTAGCCAAAACTGTCCGGTTCGGCCCTTGCCTCCTAATCTGGTAACCTTTTTCAAGATCAGTTTCACTTATTCCAGTTATTGTTATTATGCAAGGATTGAAATATGTTTGTGATTCCAACATAAGCTAGTAATAGATCTTTAACAAGATCCATCCTAGGTCTTTGGGACTGGGCCATTATAATTATTGTAAAGAACTTTTTAGCAATATCTCTTGTATTAAATCTGATTTGTTGTTCTTGATTTTAGAAAAAAAAAGAAGGTCAAGTTGCATTTTCTATTTTGCTCATACTCACAAAAGTTTCCTTCTGGAAAGGAGGCTTGTGACATCGCTATAGATCAATTTGCAATCATGTTTATTTTTGGGAACATGAGATGCAATTCTCGCACCAACCTGTACCAGTTTCATGGGTGCATGTACTAGGCAACAGACCCATGGGAAAAAAGTTATTTTGTTATATAAATCAGCCGTATATATTAAATAGGTTTTTTGTTTCTGATTACATGTTTCTTTTACTGGTGTGGCCTATTAATAGTCTTCTATTTGCAAATTTTAATAGTAATAAACAACTTCTTTAACTGCGGCTAATAATATTAATCTTAGGTCTTTTGTTTTAACGGGTTTCCTGGTTTTTATTTTTCAATGGGTGGTACATGCAATATATTTGTCTCTAATCTGGCGAGTTCTAAGCAAACACATATCCCTCTTTTCAGCTTTGGAATGCATCACAGCTGGAAATGGTTCACCATGGGAAAATGCATGGTTTCATGCGGCAAGATTATCTTCTTCTCTTCCTTCTTTTTTTTTAATATTGTTTTTTGTGTTTTTAGTTGATATGCTTGCATTTGTTGATGACCTGATAATGCTTTGATTAATTGTAAACAAATAATTTGCAGCATGTACTGGGCGAAGAAGATTCTTGAGTGGACAAATGGACCTGAAGAAGCCCTTTCTGTGGCTATTTTTATCAATGACAAGGTGATCATTTAAATTTTGTCAAATGTTTAAGTTTCACAATTGAGCACTTCAGAATATGACTCATTTAATTATGTATTTGTTTCTATCATTTCCTTTTGGTGAAGGAAAGTAGCTGAGGTGCCAGAGCTGGATTGGTGTACGCCGGGTGAAAAAGCTGCAATGGAGGTGCTTATGGGCTGCAATAACGGATTTTAGACAGAGGTTGAAGAATTATTCAGTTGATGGAAACAATCGATTGAAGCCCCAGGCAATGTCAGGGTTGTCCCCTTATTTACATTTTGGACATATTTGAGCTCAACGTTGTGCTTTGGAGTCACAGAAACTTAGAAAAATGTACACTTAGGTTTGTGCTGACCTGCTCTACAGTATTACAGCTGAGATTTTACAATTTATTAGGCAATTATATCTGAACCATATATCTTCAAAGCCAATGATATTAAGTGCTTAATTTGCGAGGGAAAAATTATTTTCAAATATCTTTTCACAGCCGAATGCCTGTGATCTGTTTCCACTTCCTGGTTAATACTCCTAATGATATGTGCTGTTCAATGTGTTTTAAGTCAGTTGATGCATTCTTGGAGGAGATGACCATCAGGAGAGAATTAGCAGACAATTTTTGCTTTTATCAGCCACACTATGACAACATTCATGGTGCATGGGATTGGGCAAAAAAAACCTTAATGGATCATGCAGCAGATAAACGGGAACATATTTACAAGTGGGTGGAGATGCTTTATTTAAGACTTTTGGTCTTATTTAATTCTTTCATTTGAGAAGCACATTGAGTTATTTTGTATTTTGGTCGCAGGCCAGATGAGCTGGAAAATGCTAAATCTGCTGATCCGGTGAGCCCTCGTTTCTTATCAAATTACTTTGCTTGTTTTCTTTTTAAAGATTTTGAATATTATAGCCATCTATTTGTTCCATTCTTGAGTTTACTTCTCCCTTGAGTTTACATATTTGAGCATGTTGTAATGGGATTTAATTCTTACTACATCAAGCAGTATTGTTTGTTGTTTTGGAAGAATAATCTTTTCTTAATTAATTATTGGCCACTATCCTTTGAGAATAATCTTGTTAGGAGTTGCTGAGACTTCAGTCTTTTTAAGTCTCATGTGACATATATCATTGGCAAGGTGGGTCAATCAAGCATGTTTGATGTTCATCTACTTAGCTTGGAACTCAGAAATGTAGGCAATGATTCCCATTTGCTCTCCTTCGCTAATCCATTCCTCATTCATTGCATCTCTATTTATTCAGCGCGCTCGCACACATACACACAATAAGCGAAGTTTATTGTGTTGATTTCTCAATTCAATTGCAGATTTGATGAGCTCCTGGTTGAGAACCGTCACCACCCACCCAACCCTTGCCCTGCTGAACTCATGCCAGACCCACTACCACATTCACCAAATCCTCCACGACCCCCTGCTTCTGGGCAAGTTCGTCGCCACCATTTCTCTCTCAAACCATACGGAGATCACCCGCTACTCCACCCGAATTCTCCACCAGTGCCGGAGCTTAACTCTTCTGACTCTCAACACCTTGATCAGAGCCTACTCTGCCAGCTTATGCCCGGAATTATGCTTCCTCTACTATGCCCGGATCCTCCGCTCCACCGGGCTGTTCCCAGATACCTCCACCTTCACCTTCTTGGTGCGTTCCTGCGCCTACCAAGCTACCCGAGTCGTTACACCGGCCGTCCTGCCGTGGTGAGGCGCGGGTTTGAGGCCGACCAGCATGTGCAGAGCGGGTTGATTTGTGTGTATGGTCGTTTGTGCGATCTTGGTATGGTCGAGAGTGTGTTTAGGACTGTGAAGGATCCGGATTTGATGACGAGGACGGCAGTCGTGAGTGCCGTCGTGTGGTGGCAACATGGTCCTGATGCGGGAACTGTTCGATCGAATGCCTCGCCCGGATTTGGCTGCTTCGAATGCGATTGTGTCATGTTATTCGCAGCAAGGGGATCCCGGAGAGGCGTTGAAGGTGTTTGATTTGATGTGGAGTGAGGGAGTGGAGGGTGATGAATGCAATCTGGTGTCGGTGCTTTCAGCCTGTGCTCGGCTTGGTGCATTGGGGAGGGCTGAGTGGATTGCGTCTTGGGTTCGGAGGAGAAAGGTGAGAGTGAGTGTGATGCTGGGGACGGCTATAGTCGATATGTACTGTAAATGTGGGGAAGCTGGTAAAGCCATTGATGTGTTTTGGAAAATGAAAGAGAAGAATGTCTTCACGTGGAGTAGCATGTTGGGTGGTCTAGCCGTCCATGGAGCTGGGGCAATGTGTCTCGAGTATTTTGAACTTATGAAGAAGGAGGGAGTTGTGCCTAATGAAGTCACTTTCGTTTCTGTTATTCAAGGATGTAGTATGGCTGGATTGGTTGAGGAGGGTGAAAAATACTTCGATTCGATGATGAATGTGTGTGGTCTCAAGCGTATGCACGAGCATTATGGATGCATGGTCGATTTGTATGGGCGAGCTGGTCAGATGGATGATGCAGTCCGTTTCATCGACAATATGCCTATTAAAACTCATGTTGGTGCTTTAGTTGCGCTGCTTAGTGCATGCAGAATACATAAACAAGTAGATTTAGGGAAGATGGCATTTCAAAAGATTGTAGAATTGGAACCGACGAATGATGCAGCATATGTGCTTTTATCTAATATCTACGCAGATTTAAAGGACTGGAAGCAAGTTGCCAACATAAGGAAAAAGATGAGAACTGCAGGAATTAGAAAGGAACCTGGTTATTGTGAATGCAATTGAAGTGGGGGTGAAATTCATGAATTCTTTATGGGGTGGCGCGGGACAATAGCCCACCCAAGATATACAGAAGAGTCTTTGTGCTGGGTAAAGCCTCTGATCTTCATATAGTCTGCAAATACAAATGATCAGCTCTATACCTATGTACACTTATTAAAGTTGTTCACTTGTACATTTTCTTATTGTTCTTGTAGGCACTGGAGATATACAACAGGCTTGGAGAGAATTAATATGGTGAAACCTGCCCGTGTTTGATGTACCAGTTCAACAGTGAATACCCCACTGTTGAGACCGTTGTTTGAAGGCTGATCATTTCTTCCACATTGAGAAGTCTACACCAACTTGATGAAGAGAGATGGCATGAGCCACTGATGAAGAATAGGATGCTATATTGCATTTGATGACTATAGATGCTTCACAAATCACTTGTGCAAAAAAAGAAAAATCCGATTGTGTATTTAAATCCTCCTTTTCGTTACATTCATTATTTGAGCTTCAAATGATCAAAAATTGCTGTCAATTTTCCTCATGTTGATTGTTGTTCTATGCAGGTTATTCGGAAACATTACCTTCTTGACATCATCGTCAATCCTGGAACCGCTGATCTTTAGCCCTTAAATTGATTTTGCTTCTATTAGACCTCATGGGCACCTTATAGAGTTAATAACAGATTATGATCTGAAGCTATAACGAGTTCTTATTTTTTGCATATAATGGCTATGTCACACAATTCCAATTTTTTGTGGCTGGTTGATGATGATGAGGTGCCATTTTGGGAAAGACCCAGACTTCCAATGGGAATGGGTTTTGGGTATTTGGCTATGGCAACTGTGCCCCATCTGTTGCCCAAGGAAATCTTATTTTGAAAACTGTGATATTCATTTGCAATTTTTTCTACCTGAGTTGCAAAAAATAGGTCTCAATTTGCGTGAGAAGATGCCTAATGTTGGTCTACCCTGACACATATCTTTTATGGTCCTCAAAGGAGGAAAACTGTTAAGTATACATAGAAAAAATATGATAGGCACATATATTAGGTTCTTTGTTTTAAATTTGTATTCTGAAAAATACCAAAAAAAAAATGAATACGTGCTTTTTTACTTTTGGCGGGAAAATTAGTTTGAAGTTTTTTCAGGATTGTTGAGCAGAAAAAAATTAAAAAAACTTAGGGAATTTGTAAATTGTAATTTTAAGAACATTGTACATTGATGGAAAAGAATGGATTACAATTTTCCTCAACTCTCTGATCTTACCTCTTCCTCACGTCATCTCTCTCTACCCCATTTCTTCTCAACTCTACCTCTTTATTTGTCTACTTTCCTTCATGACTCTTGATCCTTTCTGTACATAGATTAAATCCCTTCATCATCAATGGAATCAGGAGTTCCAATGGTTCACAGGCCACCCATCAAAGGTCTTCAGCCCAAACCAGAGGATGGTAACAAATTGGTATTAGAGCGTCGATAAAGTGACTTCTTGAAGTCGGTTGCAGATGATGATTTGCAACACCGACCAGTCTATGAGCAACTATTTGTAAATCAGATCATTCTCTGAAGGGTATACATGACTCTATCCAATCTCTATATTCTCGGTTATATCGGGTAGAAATTGCATCTACAAAGAGTGCTTCTGATTGATCTATGCAACTAGAAAGGGGAATATTATCATCACAAACAGGTTTGGTTCCTAGTCCATCTCATAGCTTGGATCCATCCATATTCTCCCATGTAGGACGCTTAAAAATTAAAAAATATGATGGAGAAAAGGATCCTTTGTCCGATTCTAGCATCATTTTACTTTATTTCTTGCATATGTTCTTGTGTCACATATCTGACAAATAATAAATACTTTCAAAATCATGACTAACAATAATAATCATAAATATATTGTTGCTTGAGTAATTGTAGTTAACCCATTAAGTTGGGGGTACCTACTAGGTGTGGGAAATTCATAACTCGGAATAGCTCCAAAATTTGAATATGTTGTTACTGGGCAGACCATAGTTGCAAAAATCAGAATCAGGGTCTGAATCGATTTTCGAGGGAGTCACTGAATCAGACCGATCTATAAAAAATCGGTTAGGAATTGGTTTAGTTGAATTTGTCTAAATCGGTACTATCTAAATTGGTCAACTAGTGTGTCATATTCCCAACCAATATCCATCTTCCCTATGCAAGGTGTATTCTATATGCATTCTGAAAAGAACAAAATCAATACTATCTGCTACCAATGCAGCTCCTGAATCCACCAAACTTAATGTAAAAATTGCAGCACTAGCAATATCAACAATATCAACAATACCAATTGCAGCAAACAAAAACTCGTGTACAACAATATCAACATTATATACAACTAACCAAAGCTTCAATTTCACCACAATCACAATAAAAGAATAGGGTAAAAAAATCAATTTCACGAAAATCAATTTCTATACACAAACTCACCAAAAAGCAACTAACTCGATACTTCAATTCATCAATATGTTGCAATTAAACAGATCGCCAATACAAACAGATGAATCAAACAAATCGCCAATGTAATATCATCAATATGCTGCAATTAAACCAAACCAAAAACTACCAATAGAAGAACAATGAAGAGGGGAAAATACACTGACAATAGATCCGAAGGGTGGGGTGAAGGCACAAGGGGGCGGCGGAGGGAGGGAGGGGGCGAGGCCGGAGGCAAATGTGTCGACGGCGGAGGGAGGGACGAGGCACAAGGGGGCGGCAGTGGAGGGAGGGGCGGCGGCGACACACACAGGGGTGGCGGCGAAGGGAGGCCGAGGTACATGGGGGCAGCGGCAGAGGGAGGGCTGACGCACAAGGAGGCAGCGGCAGAGGGAGGGGCGAGGTATACGGATTTTAAGTTTTAAAATTTTGATTCCACTTTTACCCATGCATAATAAATTTATTCATTAACATACCTAGGTTATTTTTGTCATTTACCCATAAAAACCGATTCTTCCCGATTTACGCCAATTTGAAATCGGTCGTGAATCGGCCGATTCGACGACCGTTTTTTAAACTAATTGATTCATTTCTTTTTTAAATCGGATGCCTCCCGATCCGATTTAAATTAGCCGATTCCGAGTGGAATCGGCCAATTTTTGCAACTATGGGGCAGACCATATCGTGTGGTAGGAATTTCAGACAATTCCATATCCATTTGCTTAGGGTTTTGGAATTTAGATCCTGAGCTAGAGAACTGAAGTTTCACCATGTGTTCGTATGCACTCCAGAAAATTGATTAATATAACCAACTAAATGATTTTTAATTCATACCAAAACTTACATATTTCCATTAGACAACTAGTTAGTCCAACCTTAATTTTTACAGATTTTATTAACCTCTTTTAGTTAGCTCATTACTAAGCACAATCACTAATCATGGCACACAAGTCATGCAACACAACAGGTACATCAAACATTTAGGGGTTTTGTATGAACCTTTTAAGTAGTTATTTTAGTAAAAATATTTTACAGGAGCAAGCTAACACATAGACATATAAGAATGCAAAAGATTGAAGGAAAACAGATTCTGCATGAGGGTGTAAACATTGGGGAAAGGGATGGGTAGGTCACAGTGACCACAAAAGTTGCTACCTTTCACCAAGTTTGGAACACAAACATGTACTTGCAAAGACATACCTAACAAAGTCATTTTCATTAAAGTTGTAGATCTATCTCTTGTGAACACATCAAGACGAAGATCATGCAAAATTGCATACTACAATGAACAATATCATTTTTTACACTAAAACAATGCATGCATGCAACCACATACCCTTCAAAAAGTTATAACTATTTTTATACAATTGAACATGACATGATTCTAAAGCCTAAAGACTACTAATAATCAAGGATAAATAATAAAAATGCCATAAATGTTTTTAAAAAAAACAAACACAAGCAAACAACACCAAACAATTGGAGGCCCAGAGGTAAAGAGAGCAGATTTACCTCAAGGGGAGGTCTCTTAGGGCTTCGTACCCCAAGACCTTCGATCCTAGGGGCAAGGCAAAACTTCAAGAAGGCTTGGAAGGGGTTAGGAACTTCTAGAAATGAAGTGGAGAAGCCAAAGGAGGAAGGGGGACTCACAGCCAAAGGAGTGGGAAGGGTTGGAATTGAGGAGAATGAAGGGTTTTTATAGAAGAGCAAACAGGCCCGATGCAAGGGCTCTCTCTTAGAGCCTTTGCGCTGAGCACCTCCCCACCGACCACTGCATGCCCACCATGCATGGGTCTGGACAAGTAAAAGTGGACACAAGCTCAGGTCTAGACACTAGTGCCTTTGCGCCAGACAAAAGGGAGGGAAATTTTTCAAATTTCGGCGCAAGGGTGCAGTGCCAATGCCTTTGCGCCGAAAACGAAACCCTAATAGGGAAAACTGATGGCACAAAGGCACTGGCAGAGAGCCTTTGCTCCCAACGCAAGAATTGTGCACCTAGGGTTTTCACTCTAGGGCTGCCGGGGAAACCTCAAGAACTAAATTGTGGGTTCAGCAGGGGCTAGGATTGATTGAAAAGGGTTCCGAACATGCGACAACACACATTAGACTCGCAAAGGGCACAATCCTAATATCTAACTAGACTCGACTAGATCAAACCAAAAAAAAGATGTCATACACGTAGCGTCCAATAGGGGTACCAAAGCCAAAGGAGGGTAGGCTAGACATCATACATAACATACCAAACACGAATCATGGTAAGGAAGGTTGGACCCAACTAACCCAATTCGGGTAACGACTCAACAAACTCGAAAACCCTGGGGAAAATGGACCGGGTTTTATATGCTCCTCCTTCACGAGTCCTTACCAGCCAACTCCCACATCCCACTGACCTATCCCACGGTCTCTCTCTATATTTTCTATATTCTTTATTCAAAAGACCAACTTTTGGATATGATTGTGTAGACATATGTGTTCGATCATTGAGAGAACCATCTTCTTCAAAGGTCTGGAAAGGTCATTTCAAAGTGTGGTAAAGAGCTAAACTTCACATTAATTGAAAATAATATCCATTTCATATAATCTCAACTTGTTATTTATTTATTCTTGGCTTGGCCCAGCCCGAGCTCAACTCAAACCTCACTGAACCTATAAACTGAGCCAAACTAAGGTCATAATTGCCCACAGAACGAATCTAAAAGCATTAGGCCATTTCAGCCTCAATGACTGTGATGCAATATTAACATAGGTGTGCTCTACCATTCAGTTAATCGCCCTATCGGGTCATATCAGCTAAAATCATCAAGCTCATTTGGCATAAATGTAAGTTGGAAAAGAGGCATTTTCATCAGCGAAGCTTAATTATCAAAGAATCTAAAATTTATTTAGTTAGCAGGAAAAAATATAATAATACATGAATTTTTTTTAATTTACAAAGACTCAAGTATGATATAAATATCAAATATCAAATCTCTTTAAAGAGAATATCACTTTATATTGATTTCATAAGAAATTTTGTTGCGGTAAAGAAATTATTACTGGGTGATAGTATTATTTACATCTTATTACTACAAAATATTTTAAAAATGAACTACTTTTTAGTAAAAAAGTAATGTTCTTCCTATAAATTATTATATCTAAATTTCGTAAAGTTTGATCTTATTTATGCTAATTAAACGCAATTTTAAATCAATAAACAAGCAACAACAACAAAAAATCTCCAACTCTTTCCTGTTGCCTTTTCCAACTTTAAAAGTTAATATAGTTACCTTGTGCAACTCTTTTCTTACACCATGCAAACTTTAGGGGAAAACTTCTGACTATTTTATTATATTTGGAGTCCTCTCTGATTTGTTATATTTGGAGTCTATTTCAAACCATGCAAGTGGTGGAAGATGATCTAAATTAAGAAACCAGCTGTTCACTGATAAATAAATTATTCAGGTTCAGATCCAGATCTGGTTGACTTCCAATTATTGAAGTAGTAAGTTTATTTTAGTTAAAACTAATTTCTACCGTAATATTAATTTTAAAGATTTTAATCGTTAATTAATCACTTTGATGAATTATTTAATTTAAATTATTTCTCTGCTTGTTTGTTAATTTGAACTGCTAGATCACTGTAGCTTTTATATTTTGTGAATAAAAAATATTTAATAATTATAGTTTTTAACCAATTCAATATCATTGATTATATGATATATAAAGGCGAGAAAATTTAACTATATATTCACCATTCATACGATGGAAAAATTTTAAAAATTTTGCTACATGAGAATTTTATAAATTTAGTTAATAGCTTCGTTATGGTAAACAAAATTTAAAATAGTAAATAGCAATGTTAAATGATAAATGATAAAAAATATTTAATAATTATAATTTTTAACCAATTTAATATAATTGATTATATGATATATAAAGGGGAGAAAAATTTAACCATATATTCACCATTTATACAATGGTAAAACATTAAAAAAATTTAACAGGAGAATTTTATAAATTTAGTTAATAGCTTTGTTGTGGTAAAAAAAATTTAAAATAGTAAATAGCTATGTTAATTGATAAATGACAAAAAAATTTTATAATTATAATTTTTAACCAATTTAATATCATTGATTTTATGATATATAAAGGGGAGAAAATTTTAACCATATATTCACCATTCGTACGATGGCAAAACTTTAAAAATTTTGTTACTGGAGAATTTTATAACTTTAATTAATAGCTTCGTTATGGTAACAAATTTTAAAATAGTAAATAGCCATGTTAAATGATAAATGATAGTGATAGAATAGTTACTAATCCTTGCCATAACCAACTAAGGTAGGATTGGGTGTCATCTTTTATTTTGCATACGCTAAGGCCTCAAGGATTGTATGGTCATATAAGGCAAATAATATAATGAATTAGAGGCGATCATTTCGCTAGAGATAATAGATCTATTTTTCCATCCTTTATTTAGCCCCTTGTGATATACATTGATTTAATATGTTGCAAAGGTCGTCGTTTGAGAATTTAAGAATATTGAGTGGTAGCATGTTGTCCAATCAGTTTTAAGCAAATTAGCCATCCATTAAATATTTTTATAATAATTTTATTATTTAAAGAATAAATAGATACTCTTAGCTATGCTTTTCTAGTCATTTATTGGTCTTACAATCAATATTATCTATAAAACCTTCTAATTGATTATTTGCAAAATATATTTAATACTAAATTTAATAAAGATTTGTAAAGCAAAAGAAAAAAAGGAAAAACAGAAACTAAGGTAGGCTTGGGTGTCATCTTTTATTTGCATACACTATTTTTCCCAAGGATTGTATGGTCATATAAGACAAATCATATAATGAAATAGGGGCTAGCATTTGGTTGGAGATAATAAATCTATTTGTTATATACAAGGATTTAATACGTTGCAAAGGTCGTCGTTTGAGAGTTTAAGATTTTTGAGTGGTAATCTGTTGCCCAATCAGTACCTGTCCATTAAATATTCTTATGGCAATTTTCTCATTTAAAGTATAAATAAATACTCTTAACTATGCTTCTTTAGTCATTTATGGTCTTAAAATTAATATTGTCTATAAAACCTTCTAATTGATTATTTTCAAAATATATTTAATACTAAATTTAATAAAGATTTGTAAAGCAAAAGAAAAAAGAGGAAAAAGCAGAGATGCCCCACTCAAGCACCTTTATCGTCAACCTTGACTCTTCATCGTTCCCAATTTGCAATCTCCAATTTCCATAGCCTTCTGCATTTGAGATCACTTCATCGCTAAGCAAACTGTCAAACTCCGTTCTCCAAGGTCAGCGATCAAGGGTGGGTGTTTCCTTCTCGCATTCTTGTCTCATTTTCTCTTAAACAATCTGCAAATTTTGGTCCTAATATATTTGATGTCTTCTTGCCCAGCCGTCTGGTAAAAAGTTGAAGCAGGTTTTTCCTTTCTTTGTAAGGTATTAAATATTTTATTTAGATGATGGCAACTCTTTTTATTTTTATTTTTTGATGTTCTTGTAACATTCAGTTCTCTTTGGTGTTCTTATAAATAACTTTCTTATGTTGTGATACTGATTTCCCCATCGCCTTCTCGTCAGTCAATTCACTATACCATTGTTGAAGAGTATATATATGAGTGTCATCACATCAGTTTTAAGGTCTATTTGTTCTAATTTATGGTGTATGGTAATGTTTTGGCCTCGTTTTGTTGCATTATAGCAGCTGGGAACCCACGCTATGCGCTGGCTATGTTCAACTTTTTCGTGGTGTAGGTTTGCTGTTTATGCAAGGGTAACAAATTAAGTGAAAAATCTTCAAACATGTTATTTATTTAAGGAAAAAAATATGGAATGTGCCGCGAGTAGCTAAATTGATAATTAGCTACTTGGGTGATTTGAAAACTGATTCACTTTCTTCACTTCTCACATACATTTGAATAAATATTTTCATAAATATGTAAAAAATTGTGATAGAAATAATAAATATGTTTAAAAAAGATTAATTTGAGAAACTCAATTTAAAATAGAATGCCACATTTAGAATTAAAATCTTAGTTAAAAACTGATTTAATATTTTTAAATAGAAGCCAAATGTAAAATTGAAAACCTATTTAGAAATCTGATATATATAATTTTTTCTAAGCGCGCGCACAATCACACACACACACATATAAAGATCAAAATATATCCCAATAAAAATTAAAAAACAATTAAATACATAAAAATTACAGACAAATAATCACAATTAAAAAAGCTAAATTTGAAATAAAAACTAAACACTATTTCATTTATTGAGCGAAAATATTTTGGTGGTTTAGTTTGTAAAACTGTATACAAATTTATGGTTAAGAAATTTTGTTTGAATAAAACCACCTATAGAGCCCAGACCATGGTGTATATGGTAAATATATATGGCGATTGTGTGAGACTGCATTCAATAAAACAAATATTTGATTAATCAATGAAATATTTTTTTACTCACAGCACAAAAAAAAGTGCTAATAAAAAATAGAAACTGTCTAAGCAGATACTCCATTAATTTTGCTACAGATATTAAAAAAATCATCATGCTATAGATATAGATAATAAGATAATAGTAGATACTCCGTAAATTTTGCTACAAATGTATTACTTCTCCTTTTAAAGAGAACTTGGAAAAATAGAAACTTGGAAGCAGGGCTGTCTTTACTTGTTTGGTACAATGTATAATGTATAGGGTGTTAACTCTTTAAAATAGATTTCCTTGTTTTTGTTTATGGGAGCAATCAACCTTTCATTTTCCTAATCTAAACTTGTTATTGCCATTGTACTATAGCTGATAGGTTTTTTATCACCATTGTTGTGTGTTTATTTATTTATTTATTTCTTTCTTTCATTCTTTCTTTCGATCTTTTTGGTGTTAACAGGAAAGAGTTGGCCAAGATGTCTAGATTTTTAAAGAAAACTAACAAACATCCGATCGAATCCAACCCTCCTCCATGTGGTTCCATAAACCCCAATGTCAACGATATGATCAACGATGCATTTGCACGATCTCAAAAACCACCCGCTGTACCTGCACTTGGATCCACTGCTTCTTCCTCTGCTTCTCCAAATATTGTGGGTCCAAATGAAAAGATGGAAAATGATTCTACCGCACAACCACCGAAAGAAAATGATGTGGGAAGAGCTCCTCCTGGCAGACAAAGAAGGAATAACTGGATGTCCTCCACAGCTTCTATTGGGCAAGATGAAGCTTACAACCAGGTGTGCAATTTTCTCAAGGATGATGAGGTTGGAATGGTTGGGATTTATGGCATGGGGGGTGTTGGCAAAACCACACTCATGGAAAAAATTGAAAGAGAGTTTCTGAAGCCTTCCCACTTCAAAGTCATTTGGGTAGTTGTTTCCAAGACCCTGGACATAGATAGGATTCATAGAAGTCATAATGGGAAAATTGAACTTAGCCTTCAACAAGCATGACGACCCGTCATAGCCGAGCTGAGAAAATAAATGATGCACTTGGGAGAAACAAAGTTGCTATATTGTTTGATGACATTTGGGAATGTTTAGATCTTGAGAAGCTTGGCATATTAGGTCAAGAGAATCTGGACACAGGATCATTCAAGCTAATCTTCACAACTAGATCAAAAGCTGTATGTGAGAAAATGCAGTCGGATGAATTGATTAATGTGCAACCTTTGGGGTGGGATGATTCTTGGGCTTTGTTCAAAAGAAGTGTCGGCAGCAAGAACGATATTGAGAGCTGGGACTCTAGCATTGTGGAGCTTGCCAAAGAGGTTGCAAGAGAGTGCAAAGGGTTGCCGCTGGCACTCAAAGTCATCGGTGGGGCTATGGCGTGTAGAAGGCATCTGGAGGAGTGGAGGCATGCATTGGCTACTCTTCGACGCTATCCAGCTGATATCCCCGAGGCCGAGGAGTATCTGTTTACTCGATTGAAGTTTAGCTTTGACTCTTTGTCGAATCAAAGAGAAAAGGGTTGTTTCTTGTATACCTGTTTCTATCCCGAGGATAGAGTCATAGAGGCCAACATGCTCATTGAATGTTGGATTGGAGAAGGGATTCTGACTTTGAATGGCAGCTATCAGGAAGCATTTGATGAAGGAATGAACATCTTTGGAACGCTGCAAGCTGCATGCCTTTTTGAGACACTCCAAGATAGCCCTTTAAGCACGAGAATACACGATGTAATCCGTGACATGGGAATCTGGATCGCTAACTCTCGTGAAGTAACTGACAAAACAGAGTCTCGTCGGTATTCCGTATGGTGTGAAGATTCCAAATTGCCAGAGGAAGCTATCTGCAGCAATTTGACCACTCTTATCATCCGCAGAGAATCGAGGGGCGGAATAGCGTGCAATTTTAGCCGCTTCACATCCATGTCCAAACTGAGAGTTATAAAATTGCAGTGGAGTTAAATTTGATGGAATTCCAACATCAATTGGAGAACTGACAGAGCTGAGACATCTTGAACTGAATGAAACAAACCTGGAAAGATTACCGGATGAGATTAGAAATCTGAGGAAGTTACTAGTGATGCATTTTTACAACTGGTCCTGGAAAATGAATATTGATCTTCCAGAAGCGATTGGAGAACTCACTGAGCTAAGAAGACTGGTATGCAGTACTAGAAATATACCAGTGGAGGTAGGAAACTTGAAGAAGTTAGAGGAGCTACGCATAGACAGTCACCTTGTAGAGTTCCCACAGGTGATTCTTCAATTGGTCAATTTGAAGAAACTATTCCTCAGCATAGAGGCTCCCGTGGAGTTGCCCATAGGACTCGGAAATTTGAACAAACTGGAAATCTTTGAACTGGATGAAGGTAACTCTTTCCATTGTGTTGAACTGATTCCTAATGACACATTCAGGAATATGCACAAGTTGAGAGAGCTAAGGCTTCCGATTAAAAATTTCAAGATACTGCCACCGAGCTTCTTCCAGGGGTTGACATCGTTGAAGAGGCTGTCATTTACGTATCAAGGTGGTTGGACAGACGAGGATGAAATCGTTGAAGAGGATGACATCGTTGAAGAGGATGACATCGTTGAAGAGGCGTACGACGACGTTGCTTCTTTTCTCATCCAATCGTCATCCTTGCCATTGAGAACCCTAAAAATCAAAAGATGCCCAATCAAGAAATTTCAAGTCCCCCGACAAGCAACGATTTATGCTTCCCTTGTCTAGAAGAGCTCAAGATTGGCGAGTTCGATCGGCTAGAAAAGATGCAAGTGATGAGTCAGACGGCACTTCCCAGCATTCGAGTTCTGCATATCAAAGATTGCCATTCCCTGAAGCACATCTCCGGACTTGAACATCTTCAGAGCCTTGTCGAGCTCGAAATTGACTGATTGCAGCAAGTTGGAAGAAGTGATTCAGGTGGGTGGGGATAAAACTTTGTCGGATCATTCACCTGGTATTTGCTTCCCCAAACTTGAAGAATTAGGGCTTTGGAATCTTCCCCAGCTGAAGAGCATATGCAGTGACGCCATCTCATTTCCTTCCCTCCGCTACTTTAACTTGAGTGATTGTCCAGAGCTGAGAGTACTACCCAGAGGCCTGGTGAAGGAAAATAAGGCACCTGAAGGATACTGTTATATTATAGGTGGCCGCGAGTGGTACAACAAACTCCAGTGGCAAGATGAAGATTTCAAAGCCGCCCTCCATCCACACTTTGATTTGAGGGATTAATTTGAATTGCCGAATGGGCCATTACCTTAAGCCCAGCCCAACCCACCTTATTTTTACCTAAGTTTGAACGATTATGTGATTATTAAAGCCCAGTCCAACTCACCAAAACGTTCAGAAGGCCGATAAACAAGGGCAGAAGGTAACATCGTGAATCTTCATTATTATTATTTTGTTAGAGATTTCATTATTAACTCATGACCCAATTGTGTCCCTAAAAATAAAATCTTGATAGTTGTAATCATATTTTTATATTTATTTTTTAAAAAGGTGTAGGCTGGTCCATTTATTTCACTTTTGATTTATTTCAACTCACCCATAGGAGTACAATCTTGTCATTATTGAACAATAATTCTCTTACTAAATATTCCACAAAATTTTATATCCTCCACTTTTTTATGAAAATTATTTATTTTTGTTGTAAAATCTCTTTATTTAACCTTAAAAGGATGTGATAAATTAAGGAAATCATGTTGCATGCGTTAGAACAACATGAAAAATAATTTTATTTAACAGTTTAGTGCTTGTTCTTTCTTCTCACCTTTCAATTAACTTGTAAAATCATATTAATGATCAATAGTTTATGAGAAAATTTGGGTATGCTAATTCATATTATTTATGATTTCAACGCAGGTGTCAATTATTGAATTTGCTAAATAAGTGATCTCAACGCGAGTTTCCTTCTTTCAAAATTTAAGAATCATGGTGATTTTGTTCCTTCATAAGATCATGTGATGAAGAAGAGGTTGGATAAAGTGATGAAGATGCTGGATCAAAGGAAAAGATCGTGACCCACTTTTTACTTAATATTTGTTATGATTATGAAGTATTTGTAATTTGCTTTTTAGCATATTTGAAGCCAGTGAAGGAGTTTTCAAGTCTTCATTAATTTGTCTTTTGTTTTCTATACTTGCATCCAACTTAATTACCACATTACATGAATTGAAATTGATAACAATTAGGGGTGAGCAATTGGGCTCCAAACCAACCAAAACGAATTGCCCAACAGCCCTTGGGTGGTTGGATTTTATGGCCTAACTGAAACCGAACTCTACTTGAAACCGAACCAAAACCAACCAAAATATTTCGGCTCAATTCGGTTTGATTTATTTTATTATTTAATTAAAATTATATCATTATATTAGTAAAGAAAATCATTTAATAAGTAATTCTAAATATATATCATATTCAACCAATAGAATCAAGTTTATATTGGCATGGGGCGCCATTGAATCAAGTTTTATCGTTTCCTGCTATTCATTTCTGGCTAGTACATCCATTTGAAGTTCATGTTAATTTGCTGCAGGCTACTTGATACCCAAGGGGTGGTGTGTCTTGGCATCGTTGAGTTCCATTCATATGGATGAAGACAACTATGATAACCCTTTTCAGTTTAATCCTTGGAGATGGCGGGTGATTTGCTTAATCATCGTACAATCAATGTTTCAGAAAATGATGACATTCACTTGAAAAATATGTAGAAACTTCCTCGACATTTTTGTTTTTTCAAAATTAGAAATATCCTGTACGTTGGTATTCCCAATCAGGAGGATAATGTTCTTTCTCAGAGATGAAAACTAAATTTGGTTCTGTTTTCTTTGATGGAATTACACAATGCTTATGAACAGGTAAAGGATGCAGGAAGCCTCAACAAATTCATGCCCTTTGGTGGAGAGCAGAGGCTTTGCCCTGGTCTGGAGCTTGCAAGGCTAGAAGTCTCCATTTTTCTACATCATTTTGTCACTAGTTTCAGGTAAGTAAACAAGCTTTCAAGTTTTCAATCATTTACGATTTTTTGTCTTAACAACTTAATAATCAGATAAATGCCAACAAATTATTAGAGATAAGGTAACATTTTTCCTAATTGGTTCACCTGTGTTGGACAGATGGATCTCTGAAGAGGACAGTATTGTTTACTTTCCTACTGTTAAAATGAGAAAAAAAATGCCAATACAAGTCTTACCAACATCAACGTGAGGATCAGTCTCGACTCATATTCATACATGAAAATATAGTCTCCAAGATAACTATGTATAATGTTGTCTTTTGTCAATGGACAAGATGTTCACTGGTCCTAGAGATGATTTCACAGATCGATCAAGTCATGGCATTGCTTTCTCGGCATTTCATACGCCAATTTATCAATGAGCATAGGCCAGGCCCTTGAAAATAACTTAAAATCTCAATGCTTTCTCAATAATTATCATGAGAAATGATGATCATGAAATAAGAGGATTGAAATCATTAACAGTAAATGGAACAAAGTGCTATTAGTGTAGCATGATAAGCTAGGCTAGCCAGCATCCTGGTTCATGACCAGGCAGTGAGAATTTTGCAGGTCATTCGGAGCTGCTAGCCGTAAGTAATGATTACCAGAATCAATAATAGAAATCAATTAATGGACGAGTAGTAACTCCAGCAACTCGAGGACATTCCAACAGCAGCCGCAGCAACAATATAATGCTTAAATTTCTCATTATAGAAAGAAAACCTCCATGTACCTGAAATCTTCATGGCTGACAAGAAGGCAACTAGAACAAGATGAATTCCAAAACATGAAGGAGAAAAACAGGAAATGAACATTGACCGGCCCTTTCCAATAAAAAGTTGGACCACATGAGAGAAGCTTGTCGAAGGACTGTTTATTCAGGTAATTTTCCCTTCCATGTAGAAGTATAATATCTTCAAAACCAATTTTAACAAAGGTCCTGTAAAAGCTTGATCAAAGAGACATCTTGCATGACCAGCCACTGAAAAGTCTTTAACTGTCCATATGGAGTACACTAACAGCATTGCCTTCTTTAAACCAGTTCTTTTTAGGGCTCATATATTCTCCTTGGTTCCATGACAATCTTCGATGTCAATCAACTTTATCCTTAGGGAACAGTGACACATATGCAAAGTTACGCCTGACTTTTCTTCATAAGCATCAATGGCATCTGCAAGAATTGATACATCATTGTCCTGAGGCAAATTTATCACAACTATCGTGTTTAAGTAACTGCAGAGGCAACACTTGCGACATCATGTTTCTTGTGGAAAGTGCTTAAAGTTGTTAAAGCAAGTGCCTCTCCATACAATGAAGCTCGGGTTGACTTTGTAATTCTTACTTCAACAAAATCACCAACATCAGGTTTCCGGCAAGCATATTCATCAAGATCAAATCCCAAACGAGATGGAATAGAGTATTAATAAAGCTGACTCTATGACCTCTGTCACTCTTCCCAATCAACTCTGTTTCAGGAGCTCTCTTGTTGGGTCCCTCAACTAACACAAGTTGAATGCTTCCAACCTGAGCATCATAACACTGACCCGTTGATTCTCGAAAAGCTTCTATACATTCAGTTAGCCTCCTTTGCTTAACCTCTTCAGGAACATCATCAATATAGTTTCGATGTGCATGAGTTTTTTCTCTCACACTATAAGCAAACATGTAGGCCATGTCATAACCAACCATCTTCACAAGGCTTAATGTATCCTTGCGGTCATCCTCTGTTTCACCACAGAAACCTGCACAGGGACAGAAATCATCAATGATTATATGTCCATGTGAATGAACAATCTTACAGTATGGATAGTATGATCTCGGATAGATAGGCCGGTAAACAACTAAGGTACCTCATATACAGATACAAGGTTTCAATGTAATCCAGAAACTATCATTTTCTAGCAAGTTTCACATTTATTATAGGAGACATCCGCTGATAAGCCATGAGTGTGCAACCAAAATATTATATGGTAACTCACCAGCTGAATTTTGCATAAAAAACTGCAGAAATGAATTGTTCATGTGATTCACCTAATACCAATAAATATCTCATGATTGTAGGGAATTTTTTTGTAGAACACAAAAGCACTATAGTAAGAAGATTACTTATAAATGGATGCATTGGATGTGGTAAACGTCCATGAAAGGATCAGATGAAGTATAGAATCAAACAAAGATAAACATAGAGAGTCCTAAAAGAAATTAAATAGAAGTCCATACCACAAATGAAGTCACTGCTGAGGTGCCACGTCAGGAAGAATGTCTCTTACTTTGCGTACAAGGTCTAAATAAGCTTCTCTCATGTAACCACGTCTCATGCTATCAAGAACACCAGAGTTCCCAGATTGAGCTGGCAAGTGAATCCACTTACAGACGTTATACTTGTCACGCATAATGAATAACAAGTTATCTGGAAAATCCTTGGGATGTGGAGATGTGAACCGGAATCTCATGTCAGGAAACTCCATGGAAAGGAGGTCCAATAAATCAGAAAACCTCAATCCGACCTTTTTCACTTTACGCATGCTGGAAAATCCTTCACTGTACTTCCAATTGTAGGTGGGTTTAACTTCATTATCAAATCCTGAAGCATCATTATAGCTGTTGACATTCTGACCCAATAGCATAACTTCTTTCACTCCTTGTTTCCAAAGCTCACCGACCTCTCCTACAATTGAATCCACGGGATGTGATCTCTCCCTTCTCCTTGTATGGGGTACAATGCAAAAGGAACATATTATTGCAGCCCCACATGATTGAAACAAATGCAGCGACAGAATTGGTGGAAATTCTAACTGGTGTTATATCAGCATATGTTTCTTCAAGAGAAAGAAGTGTATTCATCCCTTTCTAACCAGAATCGACCTCTTCTAATAAACGAGGTAGTTCTCGATAAGCATCAGGGCCGCATACGACATCAACCATCTTATCAGCATCCAGTATTTTATCCTTTAATCGCTCGGCCATGCATCCTAGGACGACCACTTTTGGGGGGTGTTTTGATTCTGACCTCCCAATGGCCACATTGCTCTTCCAGTGTCGCTTGAGAAACCAAAAATAGTTCAGCCTCTGCCATACCTTTTGTTTGGCATTATCTCCGATAGCACATGTATTGATAAAAATAACTTCTGCGTTTTCAGGAACTTCGACCATTTCTGTATATCCAGCTTTCTTCATGATAGACAAAACAATTTCCATGTCATTGACGTTCATCTGGCATCCAAAAGTCTCTTGGTATATACGACCACGAGAAGTCTCTGATGTCAATAGTAAACTACTGCAAAAGGCAACAGCACCACAGTAATTTCATCACACGTATAAAATTAGATTATTATTAAGACAATAAAACCGATAGATCCATTCGTTAGAAACCTTGCCATATGCACTAATCATACGCACAATGAACATATTTCTTATATTTTAGACTACCAAGAATAACAACGCTATTACCAAGTTATATTACATATCAGAACTGAAAGTATACACTACATTGAAGCAGCCCATTGCGGAAAGGTTCTCACACATGTGGCACCCAGGTGAGGGTCACACCACAAAAGGTTTATTGCATGCAACCTTAGACTTCATTTTGCAAGATGTTCTGTAAATGACTTGAATCTGTAACCACTAGGTCACAGGGCCCAACACTTACTCTTTGCGCCAAGGCCCTTCTTCCATACTATGTTATGATGCAATTAACATACCAAATCATCCATTGCATTATGTTCTGTAAATGTTGAACCTGTAACCACTAGCTCACAGAGCCCAACTCTTACTCATTGCGCCAAGGACCCTTCTTCCATACTATGTTATGATGCAAATAACTTATCCACGGCCCCAACTCTGGTAGAAAGCAATGCATCATCGACTTATCAAATTTCATATACATTACAGAAAACAAAATATCAACACATGAATAAAACATTGTCTCTTTATATCGGTGGTAATCGAGAAAATAGAAAAAATTTCCCCAGGTATGAATAGCCAGCCTATTTCATGGCAGGCAGAACACTTTCAATCATCAATGACACTCTTTTAGGCATCGTTTATCGGATATGTCTACAAACAAGGAGTCTTGGAAACGATAATGAACAGCAAACAAAAGCTCATACAAAAATTTTAACAATAGCATAAACAAAAAACTACCATGATCAGCATAGCACAATAAGAAATAACTCTTCAGCATACTAAACGAATTAGAATGTCTCTTTTCTACAATAACATAACTATAACAACTAACTCATCAACATATTAACCACAAAAAATCGTCACTTTTCAACAAGAAGATTAACAACACACTATCATAGACTACATGACACCATAAGAACTAATTCATCATTAACATTCACGGGAAAAAACTCTCTTTTCAACAATAAAATGCACAAAAGACCACATGATATCGAGTTCCAATAGTTCAATCAGCAAATTAACACAAATACATTGTCTCTCTCCAACAGTGGGAATCCAGAACTCACTCTTGCTGGACGTCGGAGGCGGCAACAGCCTGGGCGGTGAACCCAGGCTGTTCCACAATCTTCCATTTCCAAGATCTCTTCGATTAAGTGGAGATGCCCTCCCAGGGTAAGCTTGTACCATAAGTCCAAAACATTGCTTGATTTGAGCATTCCGTGTTATTTAGTGTTGTATGAGGTTTTGCTAAGGATTTTGATAAGAAGTTCATGGTCTATCAAGCTACCCTCTTCATTAGTTTTCACAATGGCTGTGAAGGCTGCTTGAGCAGCGGCCAGTACATCTGGCTTGGCGGGAGCAGGTAAAATCCACGGCTGATGATGGAACTTTAACATGAGGCAAGCTATTTGGTAGAATACCTGGCGGAACTGAAATCGTGGGTAGAGTGGTGAGGGGTTGCAAAGAATCAAATGAATCCAAATTGTCATCATCCTCAACGGGAGTAACTGGTATGACAGGAGTCTTTTAATTATCATAAGGACTTCCGGTTACATCTGCTGACACTGTGGGGCTGCATTTGTAAAATATTATGAGCCTTGAAAGCAACAATCATAAATCAGCACATCCTCATCAAATAATAGTTTTTTTGTGCTTCAATGCAATTCGGGCAGTACAAAAGCAATAGAAATAAGAAAAAAAGAATTGCACAACTAAACAGAGAAGAAAAGATTACCCAGCAGGTATGGCAGAAGGTCGAGGGTGCACTGCTTCAAGCACTTTAAGCTCTCTTCGTGTTTGTATCTCCACGTCTTTACTTTCTCCTCCTGCAACATGCCAAGAAACATCCACCAACATCTACATAATGAAAAATAATAATACAAATTATAAAGCCGAAAACTCATGTCTCCTAAATAGAATTGTCATGGCTTCACATAAAAGTTATATGAACTTCTTTGTCACCAATTTTAAGATGGAAAATGATAACGTCAATGTACTCCTAATATAGTATCATATACTATGAAACCAATAGTATCATAGGGCGGGGGAAGGTGATAAGAAATATGCTCAAAGGCTTACTTTCACTTTATTGTAATCAAGTATTTATACAGGACTTGACTTGATGATGTTCTTGAGAACCCATCAGTTCAGTTGATAGGTAATTAGAACATTATCCCTATCCTTAATATCCTCCCTCAAATTGAGCATTGAAAAGATGAAATGCCTAATTTATTTAGAAACTTGATGAAATTGGTAGCAGTAAGAGCCTTTGTAAAGATGTCAGCCACCTATTGTTCTGAAGAAATATACCATGTCTCAAAAACTTTCAGTGCTACTTGCTCCCTGACATAGTGGAAATTAATTGCAACATGTTTACTGCGAGCATGGAAGACGGGATTCACAGTCAGATGCAAAGCACTAATATTGTCGCAATATAAAGCAGGAACTTGTTTAACTATTAAATGCAAATCTTTCAACAAATATCTTATCCATGTCAACTCTGCTGCAGTGGTAGCCATTGCTCTATATTCTGCTTTAGTGCTTGAGCGAGATACAGAAATTTGTTTCTTGGCACTCCAAGAGATACAATTTACTCCCAAGAATGTACAAAAACCAGAAGTTGACCTCGTTTCTTTGCAGCCAGCCCAATTAGAATCTGACTAGGCAGTAAGTGAAAAATCAGATTTTGCATATATATGTTGTCCATAATGCAAAGTGCCCGTCAAGTATCTTAATATTCTTTTTGCCAACTGAAAATGATGTTCTTGAGGAGCATGCATATACTGGCATACAGTGTTAATAGCAAAGGCCAAATCAGGTCTTGTAAAATTCAAGTGTTGTAAAGAACCAACAATAGTTCTATACTCTGTAGTAGATTGTAATGGTTCAAACATGATTGCAGTCACATCTTTGTTTACCATTGGACTACTTAGAGGCTTGCAATTTTCCATCCCCATTTTTAAAAGCAGTTGTTTTTCATATCGCTTTTGAGATAAGAACATCCCTTTAGGAGTAGGTTTTACTTGAATTCCCAAGAAATAATGAACAATACCTAAATCCTTCATGGAAAATTCTGACTTTAGGTGACCAATGAAAGTCTACAATAATTCTAACTTTGATCTAGTGATGAGCATATCATCAACATATAAGAGAAGGATGACAAAATCACCATTGTCATTTAAAACAAACAATGAGGAGTCAAATTTGCTTGAGACAAAGCCTTTACGTAATAGAAAGCTGCTGAATCTGTCATACCAGGCTCGTGGAGCTTGGTTCAGCCCATATTGAGCTTACACACATGATAAGGATGCTGCTTATGTTTGAACCCTAGTGGTTGAGCAACATAAACTGTCTCTTTCAACACCCCATTCAGAAATACATTTTTAACATCTAATCGATGAACTGCCCAATTATTTACTATAGCTATAGACAATACAATTCTCACAATAGCTGGTTTGATTACAAGAGAGAATGTTTCTGAAAAATCAACATCTTGTTGCTGATTGTATCCTTTTGCTACGAGTCTTGCTTTCAACCTGTCAAGAGTTCCATCAGCATGACATTTCACTTTAAAAACCCACTTAGTTCCAATTATATTCATATCAGATGATCTTGGTACTAGACACCAGGTATCACTATTGTCAAGAGCTTGCAACTCTTCTTTCATTGCATTTTGCCAACCAATAAGTGATAGAGCTTCCTTTACAGTTCTTGGATCTGAATTTCAGAATTAGAGATTGTAGTGACCAAGGCGTATTTAAGATTTGGTTTATAAATTCCTTGTTTAGCTCTTGTGATCATGGGATGAACCTGTATAGGTTCAAGTGGAAGTGTTGAGGGTGGTAATGGAAATGGTAAAATAGAGGCTGGTTTGTCTGAAACAGAATCAGATAAGGAAGGAGAAGAAGATAAGGAGAGAGAATCGCATAATGGAGAAGTTGAGGGTGAAGAAAAATGATTGGATGTAGTTTGGGGAATAAATGGTGTGTCCAATAGCAAGGATGAAGAGTTAGAGAAATCGAAGCCGTAGAAGATGAATTAAGAGAATTAGAGATTTACAATGAAAAAGACACAAGCATTACAGAAGACAAAGGAACCAAGTCAGAGGGGGAAATAAAAGATTGTAGATTAATTTGTTTAGAAGTACTTGAAAAGGGGGAAATATCCTCATTGAATAAGACATGACGAGAGATATAATATTTTCCTGATGCTAAATGAAAACATATATATCCTTTTTGTGTAGAAGAATATCCTAAGAATACACATTCCAATAACCTAGGTATGAGCTTATTTGAAGAGTAATTTCTAAGACATGGGAAACACTGACAGCCAAAAGTTCTAAGAAACGAGTAATCAGGTTGAGTTTTGAACAAAAGCTCATAAGATGATTTATGATCTAAGTTAGAGCTAGAAGGTAACATGTTCAATATAAACAGAGGTTTGGAAGTTGTCTACCCAATATGAAGTTGGGAAATTGCTATGAAATAAAAGAGCAAGACCTATTTCAACAATGCTACAATGACGCTAATAATTTTGTAAAAGAGTTATTATTCAGTGCATTTTATATTGAGTTTTTGTCATGTTTCAAGTAATTGTATTTTAATTTTATTACTTTAAGAGTTTATTAAATATTATTCATAAAATAAAAAATTATTGTGATTTTGGTATAAAAAGTAGTAATTAATATTGTTCTAGCAGGATATAAGAGTTTGAAGATGATCCGGAATCAGGCGAAAAAGTGAATTTTGGAAATGTAGCTACAGTAACAACGCCTCGGTGCTGTAGCAAAACCGAGAACAGAACGCTCGAGTGCTGGTACTGTAGCTATAACCGAGAGTACCCGAGCGCCTGGATTTTGAGCACTCAAGCACTGGCGGCAAAAAACTTGATTTTTCTGGTATTTCTGGAGATCCTGGTGGACCCCACTTGAAATATTTGGGTGGATCTTTAATAAACTTAATTAGGGTTTTAAAGAAAAATGAGAACAACATTAGACGGCGAAGAGATGACACAAAAGATAAGAGAAGGAGATGAAGAATTTGGATAAGAAGAAGAAGATGCTTTCTCCAAAAGAGTTTTTCTTTATTTTGATTTACTTTTCTTTGTAATTAAATGATGTCTTTCATATCACATATGCATTTCTTGAGTTTAATTGAATACTTTATAAAGTAATTCTTTTTTGGGATTTTCAATGACACTTAGTGCATGGATTAATAAAAGTTATTAATTTTTATATATGTGATTGTGATTTGGATTACTTATTTTATTATGTTCATTAATGTTATCATTAGACTGGCCGTCTATTGATTGATCTAGAGATTTGATCTTGTCTAGAGATAGAAAAATTAAATTTGTCATTGAATAAAATAGCTTTTGTTCATCTATTGTATGTGATTCACATATGAGATAGAGATATACGTATATGTCTTGGGTAACTATTAAGGGCAGAACTTAAAGTATCATTTACATACACAATTTCATAGAGATATAGGAATTGGGTGTGAGTGATAAGTTTATGGTGAATCTAAGAGATGTCATAAATAATTAACTCCTGTGGTTAATAATCCAAGTTCATAGGTAGAAGTTATAACTTTGATCATATAGAGCACTAAGTGAAATTTAAAATACTAGGCTTGTCGTCTTGCAGTTAATATATCATTTAAATATTACATTTTAGATTAGTTTAGTTTTAATTCATAATTTAATCACTTTTTGAATTTGCTTTCATCTAAGTATAATTAATTAAATTAGTTTCAGTAATTGATAATTTCTAGTACTAATTCTTCGTGGGACAATACTTTTTTATCACTTTTATTACTTGATTTGGCACGTGCACTTGTGTTATAATTTCCACATCAGACGCCTTTCTACCAAACCATTTTGTTGTAGTGTATGAGGGCAGGAGATGAAATGTATGATTCCTTCTTCTAGAAATGATGCTTCAATTTGCTGGATACAAATTCTCCACCATCTGATTGAAAAGTTCTAATTTGTCCCCAAAATTGTCTAGCTATCATTACTTCAAATGCAAAATACACATCAGAAAATTCAGATTTCCTCGTCATTGGATAAAACTACATTAAATGTGTGAAATCATCCATAAAAGATGCATAAAATCTATATTTGTCAGAAGAAACAGGAGCAGGGCTCCACAAGTCACAAACAATTTTCTCAAATGGAATAGTTGATCTCTGTTGAGATTTTGCAAAAGATAATTTTTTGTGACTTTGCAAATTGACAACTACTACAAATACTTGAAGGAGCAGACTTGACACTTGTGACAGGTATTTTGCCTTGTTTTACAAGACTATGAACAACATCTATATTACAGTGTCCTCATTTGCTGTGCCAAGTATTCGGTCATGCTTTATTCTGCCTATTTGAGAATAGGGTCATGTGTGAAGTTGGAGCTAACTGATACAAGCTCCCAGCTTGACCCCCTTGAGCTATCACTCGTCCATCAAGTCTGTTAATAATAGTAAATCCATTAACATCAAACTTAATACCACAACCATTTTTTGTTGTAAGTTGACTTATGGACAACAAATTCTGTTTAAGTTTTGGAACATACAAAACAATGTGCAATAAAATGTGTCCATGATCTGTAACAATTTCCGCATCACCAATATGTGTAATTGGAAGCAACTCACTATTTCCAATCATGACTGAATCTTTACCAGTATATGGTTGTGAAGAGGTAAGTAATGATATATTACCTGTCATGTGTGATGATGCCCCAGAGTCTGGAAGCCAATTGTTAAGATCAACATCGGAAATCTGTAATGCAGACATTGCCTTTTGTAGCTGCTGTGAATAAATTGGTTTTGTTTGTTCAGCTTGTTGCTTATAAGCTGGATGACCAGTCCTTACAAATCTGGCAGATGATTTTGTTCCTTGCTAAAAACCTTGAGTCTGACGTCTCATCACTTGTAACCATTCCTTGTGGTGCCAATTGAATACTCCCATAAGTCACCTCATCATGGAATGTCTTGATTTGGTGTAATTGAAGGTAGAAAACCTCTTTTCTGATATGTAAAACCAACTTTCTTCAAATGACCAGAACTTTTATTAGGTCTCTAAGCTAAATAGGCAGCTTGATGCAACCTATTTGAAAATGTTGTCTGATTTAGAATCCTTATTTCAAAGCTTGTGAGTAGTGATATTAACTCTGAGTACTTGGGCATTGGAGGTCGAAGCATCATTGTTATAAACATTTGATAGTCTGTGCCTAATCCTTGGAGCATCCAAAATATTTGCCTATCTTCAGGTAAAGACTTTCCCAAAGCTGCTAACTCATCACATAGCATTTTGAATTGACGAAGATAATTATCAAGATTTTCACAACTTTCACGTTTTAGCAATTGAATTTGTTCTAGCAAATGCAAATTCCCTATCAACAGATGATTTGGCAATGAATGATTTCAAAGTGTTCCAAAAATGAGCAGCTGTTTCTTGACCTATGGTATACAGTAGTAATTCTTCTGAAACCGTACTAATAATCCAAGCCTTTAATAGTCGATCAGACCTTTTCTAGGCTAGATATTCCATGTTATGAACAATATGCTCAGTACCATCAGGTAATACTTTGGAAATGAACTCCAACGGCATCGGTAATGACCCATCAAGAAAGCCAGAGAAACCAGTTGTCTCAGCCATATTCAGAACTTGATTTTCCCATATCAAATAGTTCTTTTGGGTTGTTAGCAAAATAGTCACAAAATTTGAAACACTTAGATGGGAAGGGTATGGATACTTGCTCGGCACTCGTCATCGGCATGCTCGGTCATGCTTGCAACCTCACTCCACCAATGCCCGACACTACTCGGCCGCAACTGCTGGTCACATTGCTGCCCCAAACCATTCTGAGGTTTCCTTGGAACCATGTAGTGCTATGTTCGGTACTTGCTGCTGAACCATATACCGCTACATGCTCGATCAGCACCAACCACTAGTTCACCGTGCAACCTCGGTCATTCCTTGCCTGCAACTATAACACATGTTAGTACGGTAGGTTGTTTCCACCACTCGGGCAACCCCTGCTACCCGTCTCGGACGTGGGATGACTAGGAACAACCGCCAAACCCTAGCTCCAGTGTACCCAGCCCGGACATAGGGCTTGTTTTATGGAAGTGCATCTAGCCATCGAAAATATTGCCGTTTGTAATTAGGAGGATCCTAGTTTAGGATCCATCTCTTTGAAAACTTTTTTGATATAGTTTACGATCCATGCTCCAACACTGTTTTGGTATTTGGTCCTAGTTAGGGACAACAACGACTTGAGTGACCTAATTATTTAAGGTAAGGACTTGATAAAATTCTTTTAACACTGGGATACTTAATTCTAAAGGACATAAAATATAACTTGTACTGTATTATATACTCTTTTAAAAAGTGGGCTAGTCGTATTTCTAGGATTAATGCTACCAGATTGAAAGAAAATGCAGTCAAATTGTCCAGTGGCAACTGATTGAAATGCTTCCTGAGACGAATTTTTACTTGTTAAATTGTTTACTGGTTTAGGGGGAAATGCTTATTTATCTTTGAGAACTTACGTGATGTCAGGTTTTTATTCTTGTTCAAGCTATTTTATGTTTAATTTACTTATTGTTGCAAGTGATGTTAGTTTATTTTTGAAGTCCTCAATATGAGAAGACATATAGTATACTGTTCAAGTAGCTTATCTTTTATTTGTTTTTTACTTTGAACTTGCGTGTAGTGGGAGCAATGACAAGATCCAGTGCCAAAGAAGCTGAAGTTCTTTTCAAGTCTTTGCTATCAGCCTACTCTACAACTCCTACAAATCTCAAGGTCTTCATATGTTCTGTGATTAATACATCTATATTTAATATATTACAACAATACAAAGTAAAAATTTCTTCTTATATTTGTCAAATTTCTTGAGCACAGATTATAGACCTCTATGTGTTATTTGCAGTCCTTTCAGCCATTCTCCAAGTAAGGACTTGTTTGCCCTTATTTAGGTGGTTTGTGTGGTAGAAGGAATATTCCTGTCATGTTTCCTTTAATCTTAGTTCTGTGTCTTGGCTAAAAGTTTAATTATTAACTGTCTTCTTCTTCTTCTTTGTCGGGGGCATGGACCCTATACTAGGAATCCATGCAATTACAAATGACAAATTTTTTTGATGAAAAAAAAATGTCGTCGTTGGTGGTTTGCAAAGTGTTATTGGTTTTTTCTGTGCTCATAGAGTGTGTATCTGCGAGTGTCCAGCCTCTATTGTTAGACATAATCCCAATTGCCATTATCGTTTGTAATTTGCAGGTTGTCCACATGGCTTTAGTTGGATCGTTTCCATTCAACTCTTTTCTTTCAGGCACATTATCTTGCATTGGCGCTGCAATCCTTGCAGGTAGAGTATCTTAAGACATTGCATTCTAATATGAAGATGAAAACACTCCATAGATTAAATTCGTTCAGTCCATGAACTTTGGGCAACTCATTTTCATTTAACATTTTTGCAGTCTGTCTCCGAATTCAAGTCAACCCTTTTAAACAAGGAGTTCAAAGTATTACTTTTTTCCTGGATCATCTAACTTACTTCTTCATTATCCACCTCAACTCAAGTCAATCCCATATTTCTAATTATGTCAATTATGTATCTAACTGCAGGATCTTCCACCTCAACGTGCTTTCGCAGATTTTGTTCTCTGCAACTTTGTGTTACATTTGGTGATTATGAATTTCCTTGGTTAGACAACAAGTGCTACTAGCTATAGTATATCCAACCAATTGGTGGCCTGCGTTTCTAATTTTATAACGATATTGACATTGTTCACAAGAAATCATTGTCATAGAAAATCATGAATTTTGCATCTGCATATGTTATGATAGGAGGAATTTATTTTTGGATGACTCTATTCATGACAGTGCAAAACTGCTAGTTTAGAGGATTATTTTTCTGAAGTTCATGGCTGGTACTAATCTATGTTTGCTAATGTTGAACTTCAAATCATGTTAAGGAATGGTTTTTAGGCACACCCGTGGTTCAAGACTTGCCAACCTTTAAGCCTGCTATGTGAGCTGCAATTTACACCTCATGCCTTCATTAGTATTGCATTTCTAAATACCACTATTATTAAATTCGTATGCTTATCAAATTATGAATTTCGGCTTACATTTTAAACTTGGATAATTGCCAAGTATCGACTCGTTGTCTAGGAGCGTACATCCTGATTGATTCTGTATGCCGGGAGCAGTTATGTTGTATGAGAACGGGTGAGCACTTGGTCAGTTTAGTTACAAACTGAATTATTATGGAACCAAAATATTTCAAATTAATGAGAATCATACTCTATGTAGTAATTCTATTCACATTTAAATATATTCTAGATATATTTTACATATTAAACATATAAAATATGTCATAAGTTGATCAAATAACATAATAATAATAATACTACACATTTAACATAAAGATTGTGTGTTCTGTTCAAATTTTGGCTTGTCAGCCACTTTTAGTTCGTTTCAGCTACGAACCAAACCAAATCAAAAAATATTTTTTTGGGTTTGGCCAATTTTGACCGAGACATGAGCTTGATTTGGCCACTCAATTCAATTCCAAATTTATTAAAGCTTGGATAAAAGTTTGTATTCTTTCTAGTTACGTTCCTTTTGACCTTGTTTTCCACATTTCTAACATAGTTAGATATGTTCCTTTTGTTTTTATCAATTTAAGTATCAAAAGAGCAACATATACTAATTTCATATAATTTTTTATTTACATATTTAAAAATTTAATATAAATGACACTAAATCTCGAGTTTTGAAACTATGTTTCTAATTCTAAATTTTAAATTCCTTTTTAATTCATTAGAAACACATGTAATCAAGCATCAGACAAGCTCTAATAACTAAAATTTCCTCCTACAATTAAACTTTTTATTTCAAATCCTCCTCAATTTCTACACCATATGAATCATCTCAAAATAATAAGTAAAATATAATGGTCAATTTGTTAATAAGCAGCTCCCTCCCCTTCCTATCCTTCCCCCTTTTCAAAAAAAAAAAAATACAAAACTCAAATAACATTCTTTTTAAAAAAAAGTTCTTATTTTTTACTTGTATGTATGTCAACCAATAATTTTTTTTAGCACCAACTTTTTCAAAAAAGGTAAAATTTTAATTTCTGAACATATTAATATTTTTAATAACACGCTAATAACATCAAAAGACATATAATTACTCACAACAGAAAATTGAATCTGCAAACCTCTTCAAAAATCCAGGAATTGCTATTTGTTACACAGCTAGCAGTAAAATTTTAATTTCTGAACGTATTAATATTTTTAATAACACGTTAATAACATCAAAAGACATAATTGCTCACAACAAAAAATTGAATCTGCAAACCCCTTCAAAATTCCAGGAATAGCTACTCACTAGAGCTGGCGGCTATAGCTCAATCTCCGAGTCAAAAGCTGGCTTGTTGACGACACAAGTGACATCTGGAAAGGGGTCCCGCATGACGTGTCTTCCAGCCGACACTCCACGTAAGAGTGTTTCCAAAACGATAGGATCGAGGTCGTACACATAGGCCCCACCATCTCCCCATTTTCTTCGCCTCATCGCCTCGGCGACGGCGGATCTCCGGCGCATGTGGCAGTGGGAGAACGCGGCCGCCGGCGCTGCCTCCGGATTCGCCACCGTCGCCGCCCTCCACCCGCTCGACGTCGTCCGCACTCGATTCCAAGGTCCCCCCTCTCCTACTCTGCCGATCTCCACCCTCTTTCTTGCCTTGAAATCGTTTCGACTGATTGTGCTGATTGATTGATCTGTATGTTTGTTTTTTCTATTGCAGTGAGCGATGGGCGAGGGTCGGATCTGATCGCGTACAGGAACACCGGGCACGCGATCGTCACCATTACCCGCACAGAGGTCGGCTTTTCGGAGATTGGAGAGTTTTTACAGACCTAATCTTTGTTGGAAATGCGGGGTTTTTTTTGGATGTTATTTGCTTGTCTCCGACTTACCATTGACATTCTTTAAGCTATGTTGCTTGATAAATGTGATGCTCTTTTTTTTTGTACATTGGGATCATTGGATGCTATTCAGCTTGTCTTGCTAATGTCAGGACTAACGAAATGGTTGCTTCAAACTTTGTTGCTTGGAAATGTGATTTTTCTGTACATTGGGATGCTTTTTTTGGTCTTCGTCTAGTTAGTTGAATACTTTTAGTTCTAACTATGTTGCTTGGAAATGTGATTTTTACTATATTTGTTTGTCATTCTCCTGTCTCCAACTAATTGATAGAATTGTTCAAACTATGTTGCTTGGAAATGTGATTTTTTGTTATATTGGGGATGTATTTGCTTATTTTGGGGTAACCAATAGGCTGCTTCAAACAATGTTGCTTTTGTAATTTGATGGGAACATGAAATATACTGACTTGGAACATATAATCAGCTTCTTCATGGACCTTATCATAAATTTTGTGCAGATATCTTGTTTTCCTTTTAAGGGCCCATTGTCTGTTAGAAATGTGACTTTTTTGTACAACTGGGAAGCTATGTGCTGTCCATGGTCTCATGAATAGGCTGCTTCATACTAATGTTTCTCTCAAATGTTAATTTGAAACGTGAAATATGCAGAGAGTAGGAACATATTAGCTTCTTCTTCATAAATATTATTATGAATTTTGTTGTTTAGATATTTTATTTTTTATGGTTCTAATGTTTGTTGGATATGTGTGTTTTCTTTTTCTAGATTTGGTGTGTATTTGCTTATCTAGGCTTAATAAATAGGTTTCTTCAATTTTTGTTGCTTGGAAAATTTATTTGAAACATCAAATGTTAGTATTTTCATTCTGAGATTTTTTACTTTCTAAAAATGGAATACATTAATAGCTTCTTCATGGTCGAGTTTAATAATTGAAAAGATTGGATTTATCGTGAAAACTTTGGTTGTTCATTGGGCTCAATGCTTGCTCCAGGGTTTGCGAGGGTTGTATGCAGGTTTTTTTCCTGCTGTTCTTGGTTCATCTCTTTCATGGGGATTATACTTTTTCTTGTAAGTTCTTCTGTTTTATGAATATCAGCCCCTTTTTAGTTTTGTTTGCTTAACAAAGGTTTAAGAGTTGGTATCTTGCCACCATTTGTACATATTCAACATTTTTTTTATCATGAGGAATTGATGACCATTTTATGTATATTGTGGGTGATGCAAGTTCTATGAAATTTGTAGTTATAGTAGAGCCAAGAACAGATACTTAAAGGGACACGAGGAGCAGCACTTGAGTCCTGGTCTTCATCTCATTTCAGCTGCAGAGGCCGGTGCTTTGGTGAGTTAGCCTAAGTAGTAATATCTCAGAGCTGCTTCTATAATTTAAACAGGAGGCATGTTTCCCTGATGTAATTGAGAAGAGATGGTGAGATGTGGTTGCGGTTAAGAAGATGGCCTAGTGGCTAAAAGAACTTTCTAGGCCTGAAACTTGTCTTCTACTGCATGTTTTACAAAGGGGCCCAGGTTGAAATATGACTTGGCACAGTCCTTCAGAACACCTTTTCTAATGATTTTGTTGTGAAAATATAGTTCACGAAATAAGATTGATTAGAATGAAATGCTATATCTTGTTAGGTAGTTTAGTTGGATTCCATATAGAATTAATCATGTACTTTCGTTAAGGTTTTACAGTGTCACAATCTGGTTTCTAGGTGTCATTCTTCACAAATCCAGTTTGGCTGGTCAAAACAAGGCTGCAGCTTCAGACACCTCTACATCAAACTAGGTCATATTCGGGCTTTTCAGGTGTTTTTCTTTCTCACTAGGTTCCTTTTGGGCGCTGAACATTTAGAATATTCACAGAGATCTTAGGGTTAGTGGTAAATGAGAAATGACATACCTGTGATGGTAAAAGCTAAGATGAAATCGGTTTATAATTTACAGAATCGATATATCTTTTATTTTAGGACCTTCAATTATTCACTAATTGTGAAACCCATGTGAGATATAGAAGAATAAGCTATTCTCCTTTTTAAATTGCGTTGTCTGGAGCACAGAATATGTGGAATAGATCAAGAAATATTTGAACTATGATTCATGCCTACTATTCATACCTCGCAGCCAGACTCCCAAAAATGTGTAAAGTGGTTTCAAATCTGTCTAGTATTTTCTGGTTTATCAAATATTTTTCTTCTTTTTTCTGAATCTGGCAGCCGAAATTTGTCTCCTGCTGCTGCATCTCTATGTTTTCCCTTTTTTTCTTATTGCCAATTCAAATTGTTATTGGAATTTTTGTACTATTGTTACCTCTTACCTCATTAGTCTTTTTATATCTATATTTTATTTTTGCATCTTTTTCTTCAGTCACCCCCTTCCAGTTCCACCTCATGTATTTACTTCACTTGGCAGTGTCTGTCCTATATTCTTCCCACCATTTGTCATTTGTGATCCTTTCTATTAGAAGCCACTACATTCTAACGGTTGCATGGGGACTATGCTACTTCGTGTTAGATGTCATGTTGTGTATTGTGTTTGACCACAATGCTTTAAACCAATGTTGTGAAACTCCAGTTTGAACCGGGTAGACCCGGCCGATTCAACTTGGTTTGGGTGCTTTCTGTACCAAAAATACTTGTTTATATGGAATCAGATAATCGGTATAAAACTCGGCCGCATTGGGCTGAGTTGGCTGATTGTACGGTTTCTAGAATCAGAATTTTGATAATTTTACCGTCCCATCATGAATGATCAACTGTTATTAATGAGGGGCATTAATAGCTTCCAAGGCCCCAACAGCTATTGTTTTAAAATGGGCCTTTCCCAGCTGTTTAAAAACAAAAGGAGCTTTTCCCAAAGACCTAAGTGACCGATAGAATCATGGACCATCTTCATCAAATGATGGCTGTGAGGAAGAGTAGTCTTTAATGTCTCCTCTTTAGATTCAAAAGGTCAAGTAATAAAAGCGAATAGCCAGATCGTGATTCTTTCATAAAGAAACCTTAAGCTCATTCGATGAAGATATAAAGCTTACAAAAGACGTCGATCATTTGGCTCTTTAACCCTTAAATCATCCTCAAACTTTAAACATATTGTCTTAAATTTGCTTATTAAAACTTTAAACATATTGTCTTAAACTCTTGAAAGTCCTCTAATTTTATACTTAACTCAGCAATTAATCTTATCTTTAAGCTTCTTCACTTCACTTGTCAATTGTCACTGAGAAAAAACTTTTATTTTTAACTTTGAAAATTTATGAAATAGGTTCTCTCTCATTTACATCTGATTTTTATAGATTAACTGTGGTGATTTATTGCAATTATAAAATAATAATAATTAATAAAAAATACTATCTGCAGATGATTTCCATATAAATTTTCATGTTTTTTTATATAGATTATGGTGTGGGATGTTTTTGTAGTGTAAAATACTTTGGTAAGTGGTTCTTCCTTGATGAAGTGGATCATAGACCATCTAAGGACTTGGATGTGTTAAGATGTATCATTCTTTCATAATACATGTATATATTGACCCGATTCAAAATAGGTCATGAATCGCTAATAAACCAGTTTGAATGTCTGATTCAATTTTTTTATGAAAACCGTTTCAATCACTGATTCTGTCTTTAACAAAATTGCTTTAAGCATGATGATGACTTTGGCAAGTAGTTCAATTCTTGTTTAACATATTTTGGCTGCTGTATCAGATGCTTTTAGAACTATTCTGAGAGAGGAAGGATGGCGTGCTCTATATAGAGGGCTTGGACCTGGCCTTTTACTTGTAAGTTATTCAGAATTGTCATTTTTGCTTCATAGTAAATTGAAAAGTGGATTAGAGTTATTTTCTCACACCTAAGAGATGATTTCGGCAAACAAGTTGAATTATAACTGTTGGAATAAAGAGCTGGCTCTATAATTATTTGTAGCTTTTTTTACTTGCCTAGCAAATCAGTATGAAAAATAAGCTGGTGTGAATAATACTGTTTCATTACGTACCTAGTAGGCTTAGTTGCCAGAAAATATGGGGAAATTTAATGGATCTATGCATCTAATTAAGAACTAATTTGTGAGTAGTTTGTATCATTACCATTTCTAAATTTTCATAGCAGGTTTCTCATGGTGCTATTCAGTTTACTGTTTATGAAGAACTTCGAAAAATTTTTCTCCGCAGTAGAACTGAAGTAAAAGTGACTTATGAAAGTGATGAAAAGATATTGGTAAAATCTCCGTACTTGTATGTTGTTTTTTCTGTTATTGTTGGCTATCATTATCGGTATTAATGGAATTGTAGTTGCTTCAGAATTCAGCTGATTATGCTTTACTAGGGGCATCCTCAAAGTTAGCTGCCATGCTGATGACATATCCTTATCAGGTAATGTTCTTTAATCCAATAATCCTCCTATCAGTGGAGCAAAGAAATTGTTTTGATGGTCACCATATTTTACAATGCAATATTAACATATTTCATTTCAGGTTATTCGATCACGTATACAGGTACAAAAAAGCTCTTTTTTTCATTTTATTGAGTCGAACTAGTTGATGATGAAAATGATAACTTCAGGATTGAGAAGATAAGTAGTTGTTAGTTTGACATGATAGAGATGGTGCATGCATAGTCTGATGGCAATAGCCTTGCCTTGAAGAGAGTGATTATTCTTCTCTGCCACATATAAATGATATTGTTTGTGGAGAATTAATTACGCTCCACTTGTGGTTTAGGTGAGCTTCAGTGGAATTGCCATCTTTTTACAATTAGGCTACAGTAATTGATTATTGCAAGTAGTTAATGAGGATGAGGGGCTGCATAGTTATACTTGGATGTAGAAGCTGTTGAGGGTGAGAGCTAATGCCTATTGGGCTAATCAATCATTTTTGTTGAAGTAAATATTTACTGATTCCCTATCCTAACAGCTTGAGTTTTTGAGATAATTAGTTAGACCATCTAAAATTTATATGGTATTAGAACTAAAGGTCCGGACTTCGAATCCCATTAGCGATATATACTCGGAGAAATATTAGTTTGCCCTATGTTGTGATCAATGCACTATTTACCTTGTATTTGCTCACGTGCTATGCCTTAAAAATCTGCTTGCACGTGAAAAAATGTGTTGAAGTAAAGATTTAATAGTTCTCTTTTTTAATAGCTTGAGCTTTTGGGACAAGTGGTTAGACCATTTAAAATTTATAATTTTGATGTGCAGAGGCAGTGATCATGATTTGATTAGCATAAGTTGACTCCTAATTTATGTAGGATAGTTGTAGCTGAATATCGAGATCGTTTATACCTTTTTATGCAGTTGTTTATACAGTTTACACATGCCCATTCTTCCATTCAACCTTTTTATGAGACATTGACCTTAAGGGTTTAATCATAAATTTTTTTGTTCCCATCTTGATATATTGGGTGTGAATCTGTGATAATTAAGCAGAGTGAGGAATTATATAAATTAATTGTGTATTTGTAATCATTCCTTTTATCATGTGTGCAATATAACAGCAAAGGCCCAACAGTGACGGAACTCCAAAATATATGGATAGCTGGCATGTAGTGAAGGAAACTGCAAGGTTTGATTCTTTCAACTTTACTATTAGTATTGTGTTTGTGATATATTGAATCCACTGTCAATAGTTGCTTTCATCTTTCTGATTAACTTTGGCTAATCTGCAAGTTTAGTGTCAGTTAGATCATCCTAACTTGACTAAATGCTTCATTAAATTAAGTTTTGGGAGTTAAACACGGGTGCTAGAACTTTTCAATATTTAAAAGGCCTTCCCATTTCTTTTAAATAAAAAGCCTTTCAATTGGCTCCTCTCATGGTGTGGAGTGAGGTGCCTTGCCTTGAAGAATCTTCTTCCGAAAATCATTTTCAATTTTTAAACGCACATGGATCTTTGACTGTTCATGCAAGGGAAAATTTCCAAGTAGGATTACATGTTGTAATAGAAAGGAAGAATGAGGTGCTTAAGAGGCTGTTGAGATGATAAAGAATATATCAAATAACAATATGGTATAGAAGTGGAGATATGGACTCAGGTCGTAAACACAAAAAGAAACGAACACTTTCTTGTTTCTATTTCAATTTGCAAGTAAGCAGGGCAAACCTGAATGCGCTTTCTAGGCAGACAGTAAACACGTGAGACACAATTATAGAAGCAACGACGGTCTACCAGCGTGTGTTCCAGTTCCAGTTAACTTTTTTTATGTTTGTGTTGTGTTTTACAGATACGAAGGCCTTCGAGGGTTTTATCGGGGTCTTACTTCCAACATATTAAAGAATGTACCTGCAGCTTCAATAACATTTGTTGTCTACGAAAATGTTCTTAATTTGTTGAGTTTCAGGAGTAATGGCTAAGTTTTGTTCCTAATCAAATTTTAGAACAGCTCTACGTGCTATGAAGTATCGCTACTCGATTGCGATGCCGCACTCCAATCATTAAAAATGCAGCCTGTGCTGAATGGGTTATGCAGAGGTTTTGTTGTGTTTTCGATCGTTCTCGTGAACATGACTAGAGGAATTTCTTAAAAAATGATGCATAAGATAGCAATGGGAATGTTAGGATATCCGTTCCATTTTGAGAGCTAGTACCGGTATATTTAGGTTTGAAGTAGTTGTATTTTAAAATTTCTTGTTTATTTAAAACAATTTTAAAGCTCTTTTTATTTTATTTTATTTATAATTTGTGAAGAGAATCTAACATGAAGGTTTTGAAACTTAATAGCATCGACGTTTGAATTGAGAATCTAGTATGGATATATTAGTATCTATGAGATTGAATTGAACTTAAAATCGGGTTTTATTGCCTGGAACATGTTACAAAGACCCATAATGATGAGCTTCTCACGGGTAGGTCCAATGTGGACGAAAGGCTCTCATTTAATCGATTCAGTTTTTGACCATGTATCTATTTGATGAAATTTAAAAAAGAACAGCCAAAAATTAAATAAAAATAAAATCCCCTATTAATGTTTTCTTTGGTTCAATGGCGGACTTATAAATCGGTCATAAGCAAGTTTGTCTCATATTCCTTGAAATTGTGTTGGTGATAATATCTTAAAGTCATCTTATCATGAGCAAGACAAAATTTAACTCCAAATCTCTAGAATTTGAGGGTTGCTATTTTCGGGTTCAAAATGTTAATCCTATTAAACAGGCTGCAACAATCTATTCGCTACATCCAAGCAAAACCACCTTTTCTTCTCTAAGGCTTTGACTTGAGCAAGTTAAGTCGAGTTTTACTTAATTTGACTATGAATTCAACTACTTCGAATCCTAATCGAGCCTAATAACATTCTAGTTGATCTTCCACAAGCATATTTTATATGTACAACGTTTTTTAACTTACACCATAATTTTATTTTTAAAATTAAAGATATCTCATTCAGCCAAAATTTTGTCACCATCATTCATTATTTATATTAAATTAATTTTCTAAAGCTCTCTTTGGTTAGAATAAAACAGATATAAATGACATAAAAATGTCAAGAGGGTCAATATTACTAAAAATAATATGTATGTAATATATTTCTAACAAAAATTGATACATATATTATTTTTTAGCTTTATGGCTTATCAAGTTCATCCAATTTGTCTTAAGTTAATAATAATAATAATAATAATAATAAATCAAGCTTAATCAAACATCGGAAGATTCCCGCGTCCATTCAACCCGGCCATGGCTACACTGCCGCCGGCCGCCGCCCATCCCCGGCCATTACATTCTATCCCCACCGCCACCACCATCACCACCCCTACCACCATCAACCACATCTGCAAGCGGGGCAACCTGAGGCAGGCCTTCCAAGCCCTCCCCCACCTCCTCCCCACTACCTCCCCGCCCCCTCCAGCGCTCCCTCGCCTCCCTCCTCGACCTCTGCGCCGCCCGCGCCGCCCTCCCCGAGGGCCGCCAGGTCCACGCCCGCACCCTCACCTCCCCCTCCCCCTCGACGCCGACTTCCTCCGCACCAAGCTCGTCTTCTTCTACGCCCGCTGCGGCTCCCTCCCCGACGCCCGACGCCTATTCGACCAAATCGCCTGCCCTTCCGTCTTCGCCTGGAACGCCATCATCGGCGCCTACTCCGACCAAAGCGGCCGCGATGCGCGTCGCGCGCTCGAGCTGTACAGGGATATGCGGGCGTCGGGCGCGGCGCCGGATGCTTGTAGCGTGGCGCTGGTGGCCAAGGCGTGTGGGGTTGCCAAGGAGGCCGGCGTGGGGAGGGAGGTGCACGGGCTGGCCGTCAAGTCTGGTTTGTGCCGTGTGGTGTTCGTCGCCAATGCGTTGATCGCCATGTACGGCAAGTGCGGTGGCTTTGATGAGGCGACGAAGTTGTTTCGTGGCTTGGTTGAGCTCGGTGGTGATGGTGTTCATGATTCGGTTTCTTGGAACTCTGTCATACTTGCGCATTTGCAGAGTGGTCTGTATTTAGACACTCTGGGGCTTTTCAGAGAAATGCAGGAGGGTGGGTTTGGTATGAGTTCGTATACTGCTGTTGGTGTGCTAAAGGCATGTGGGGAGCTTAGTTTGAGTAAGGTTGGCATGGAGATTCATGCTCGGCTTTTGAAGTCGAATTGGTGCGGTATGTTTGAGGGGAATGCGCTGGTCGTTCTGTACTCCAAATGCGGTAAATTGGATTATGCGGTTCGGTTGTTTTATGAGATGGATGGGAAGGATCATGTTTCGTGGAATTCGATGATGTCGGGTTATCTGCAGAACGGGTTTTATGAGGAAGCTCTGGGTTTGTTTGCTGAGATGCAAGGAGCAGGTCTCCGGCCCGACCAGGTCTCTGTTATGAGTGCTATAAGTGTTTGTGGTCGGTTGATGAGTTTGCAGCGTGGTATGGAGTGCCATGCTTTTGCTGTCAAACATGGATTTGATTGTGATGTGCAGGTCGGGAACACGCTTGTGGACATGTACTGCAAGTGTATGAATGTTGATTATGCGCAGCGGGTTTTCTCTGGGATGCCTTGCAGAGATTTCATTACGTGGACGACGATCTTGGCTGGTTTGGCGCAGAACCATTGCTATCACGAGGCATTGGAATTGTTCAGGAAGGTGGAGATGGAGGGAATGAAGGCAGACCCAATGATGATAGGCAGCATTTTGCTTGTTTCGAGCGGATTAAAATGTGTTGCTCATGTAAGGGAAATTCACTGTTATGGTCTCAGGCACGGGTTGCTCGACACTGTTTTAGTGAACTCTCTCATTGATGTGTATGGGGAGTGTGGCAATGTTGATGCTGCTTGTAAGCTCTTTGAACTGATGGATAGTAAAAGTGTATTTTCATGGACTAGTATGAGCTCTTGTTTTGTCAGCAATGGGCAGGCGGATGCAGCTCTTCTCTTGTTCCATAATATGGTAAAAGCCGGTGTTCAACCTGACTCTGTTTCAGTTATTAGTGCATTATCAGCTTCTTCTGGCTTATCAGCCTTAAGTAAAGGAAAAGAGCTTCACGGGTTTATGGTGAGGCATTGTTTTGTCATTGATGGATCACTCAGTAGTGCACTTCTTGACATGTATTCAAGATGTGGCGCTTTAAGCATTTCAAGCAAGGTCTTTGACTGGATTAAATGCAAAGATCTTGTTCTATGGACTAGCATGATTAATGCTTACGGGATGCATGGCCAAGGCCACAAAGCACTTGATCTATATAGACAGATGGAAGAAATAGGTCTAGTGCCTGATCACATTACCTTCTTGGCAATTCTCTATGCTTGTAGCCACTCGGGCTTAACTGAAAAAGGTAAAAATTACTTGGAAATTATGAAGCACAGATACCAGCTAGAGCCATGGCCCGAACATTATGCTTGTATAGTTGATCTGTTGGGTCGTTCCAATTGCTTAAATGAAGCTTATGAATTCATCATGAATATGCCTACTGCTCCAACGTCTGTTGTGTGGTGTGCACTCCTTGGGGCTTGTCAAGTCCACTGTAATTATGAGTTTGGAGAAATCGCTGCGCAAAAGCTTATAGAGTTGGATCCGGAAAACCCTGGAAATTATGTGCTTGTATCGAACTTTTTTGCTGCCAAAGAAAAATGGAAATATGTAGATGCCATTAGACTTAAAATGAAGGAAAAGCAGTTGACAAAGGTTCCTGCTTGTAGTTGGATTGAGGTACAAAACAAGGTTCATTCTTTTATTGTGAGGGACAAATCTCACCCGCAAACTGCTGAGATATATGATAAACTCAGTGACATTTATGATGTTCTGGACAGAGATGGTGGGTATGTTCCTAACACTAAGTTTGTCTTGCACAATTTGAGTGAAGAAGAAAAGAAAACGATGCTTTATGGACACAGTGAAAGACTTGCTATTGCCTTTGGCCTACTCAATACGTCTAAGGGAACAACCATTCGAATAACCAAAAACCTTCGAGTTTGTGGGGATTGCCATCAGTTCACTAAGTTTGTATCAAAGCTCTATGGGCGAGAAATTGTGGTCAGAGACAGCAACCGATTTCATCATTTTTCAGGTGGAATATGCTCATGTGGAGATTTTTGGTGAGGAGTGGTTCGCCATAGATTAAATATGGACACATCTGTGAGTGATTTGTACCGCAGATTTGCATCAAATGTGGTCGAACTTGGACATGTTCCTGCAGCTCAGAAGTAGAAGCGTGTGTAAAAGCAGCCGCAACTGTGTTATATCAAACGTCATCAGAATGAAGAGCTTGCTTGTTCTACTTGTACTGACCGACACTAACATTCTTGGTTCAAGCTACATTTGAGTTGTGAGCTCGTTGTGCTTGTGCTTTACGTTGAGCCATGAGCCATTTCTCCACCATGATGTTTCAGGTGAATATGGGGTACTCACAACCATTTGATTTAGTTACTTGTGTAGTTTGAAATACGTTCTTGGTTGAAATTGTGTTGGAACCGGATGCAAAAGGAAGGAGTGGCTTGGGGCGTTTGAGTTAAGGACAGTAGAGCACTCGGTAGTTGAAAAAAAATTTTGCTTAACTGGGAAGTGAATGCTCGAGCGCTCCGGATTTGGGCCCTCGAGCACCAGCCACGCAAGCACAACACGGGTTACGTGGGTTCTCTACGTTGTGGACAGTTTTTCGTGTATTTAAACTATTTATCGTTCTTTTCTTCACAATACAATATTTGTAACCTATTTTTGCATAAGGAGGGTTCAAGGTGTTAGAACAAGATTTTCTTCTAAGGTTGAAAGAAAGTAGGAGTTTTATTGTAAACTGCAATTTGTAACTCTTCTTCATAAAGAATTTTTTCTTTATGGTTTTTCCCCATGAGTTTGGGGTTTTTACGTTAATTTTTTGATGTCCTTGTTCTCAATATATTATTTCTTTCTTTGATTGTTGACGATTATTTTGTCGCACATTTTTGCATTGGCAATCTAGTCCAATAATTAGTATCAGGGCAAAGTTAGTTGGTTCGATAGGATTCGCTGCATAAAAGGGTTGAATGTATTCTTTAGATTTTTTTTATAGATCTAGTTAGTCAAGGGTTTTCCCTTGAAATTTGATATTGAGAAGTTTAATGTGAAGAGTAGTTTTGTTCTTTGGCAAGAAAAAATTAAGAATATTTCTCAATCAAAATCTCATGAGTACTGTTTGTGAGGGTAAAAACTTGTAGATATGTTTGATAATGACTTGTTTAATTTAGAAGAGAGGGTGTTGGGTATCATTTGCATACTTCTTTTTGATGAATTTTTTACATTATTTTGCATGTAAAGTCCCCATCTGTTTTATGAGCAAAATTAGAGAGGAGGTATATGATAAATCTTTGATTAGGAAAGCCTATCTTAAGAGACAATTGTATTACTTGAAGATGAATTTTATATTCTCATTTGCATAAGTTTAAGAAATTATGTCATGGTTTATTGTGCATTGATGAGAATATTGTAGAGGATGATCAGGCCTACATTCTTATTAAATCTTTAAATTTGGTATATTAACTGGTTACGGAGATTTTGTTGTATAGTAAGGATTCCATTGAATTTATTGACCTTGTTGTAGCTTTGTTGTCTGAGGAATTATAGACTAAAGACAAGAAGGAGATTAAGAATGATAAGGATAATCTTTAAGTAAATACACACCCATGGAACAAGGGGAAAGTCTTTTAGAATGGGAGTGGAAGCAAGGGGAAGGCAAGTTTGATAAGAGCAAGGTTGCTTGCTATTTTTGTAAGAAGAGGTTCACTTCAAGAAAGACTATAATAAGAGGAAGCAAGATATGGAGAAAAAAGGAGGCAAAAGAATTGATCAAACTAGTGTAGTTGATTCAGGTGTTAATGATGGGGATCTACTTAATGTCACATATGGTGCAAACAATGGTGATGTTAGTTGGATTTTAAATTTTGGATATTCATTTTATATGTGCCAAAATAAGGAATGACTACATGTTATCAAGCTTTGGATGAGGGGAAACAACTTTGTTTGTAAGACTGTTGAAATTGGATCTATGAGAATCAGAATCTTTCTAGTGTGATTGAGCACTGACTAATGTGAGGTATGTTCATTGCTAGAATTGAGAAAAAATCTAATTTTACGGGTTGTTTGAACACTGATGGATGTAGAGTTGCTATGTGAGAGGGAGTTCTCAATGTCACTAAGATGTTGTCATTGATCATAAAGGTCAGAAGAACAGGAATTTGTATATGCTACAAGGACACAAGTTGTTTTGCTGGCTTCCAATGTCTTACTCTAGCATGTTATTTTGACAAATGAGGTTAGGTCATATGAGTGAGAAGGACGCAAATGAACTGCATAGTAGGAATTTACTTAAGGGTTTGAAGACATGTTATCTCAAATTCTGTAAGTATTGTGTTCTTGACAAGCAAACAAAGGTACAATTTCTATCACTCACATCTCATACTAGTAATTCTGTCTTGCACTATGTTCATACTGATATATGGGGGCCAACATCTATTGAATCTCATGGTGGTGCTATCTATTTTATTACATTTATAGATGATTTTTCTATGAAGGTTTGGATATACTTTATATAGCATAAGGAGGAAGTTTTTCTATATTTAAACAGTAGAAGGTGGAAGTTGAAACTCAAACTGGGAAGAAGTTCAAGTATTTGAGCTTTGATAATAGAGGTGAGTATAAGTTTAAGGAGTTTGTTGATTTTTGTGAGCAAGAAGGTGTAAGCCAACATTTTACACCACCATACATACCTCAACAAAGTGGTGTTGCTGAAAGGATAAATAAGTCTTTGCTAGAGAAGGCAAGTTATATGAGGTTGAATGTCGGGTTGCCTAAGATATTCTGGGTCGAGATAGTGAATATGACATGTTACATCATCAACACTCACCTCATGTTCCACTAAAAGGGAAAACTCTCAAGGAAATGTGGACAGGTAAACAGGTTGACTATTCTGATTTGAAAGTCTTTGGTTGTCTATATTTTGTGAATATACAAGATACACAATGGTCTAACCTGGTCTCCAAATCAAGAGAGTGTGTGTTTAATGGGTATGTTATAAGCAAAGAAGGTTATAATCAACAAGATTGTTATCTTTAATGAGGAGGGTATGTTGAAACTTGGTAGGTTGCATGTTAATCCAAATGAGGGTAAGGTTGATAAGGACATGAATATTGCTCCAATGGAGATATATATGGGAAATGCTTCTACAAAATTACCAGTTGAGGTGGAGCCTGCAGAACCATCTGAGGAGAAAACATCATCTACTAGTACTTAGAATGAGGAGCATTTACAGACCTATTCTTTGGCTAGGGACCGAGAGAGGAGGGAGATACATCCTTTGGTCTGACTTGGGTTTGAGGGTGCCTTCATTTTTGTTTTGATGGTGGGGAGTGGTGATCCAACTTCCTATAAGGAAGCCATGCATAGCAAGGAGTCACACAAGTGGATGACGACGATGATGGAAGAACTCAAATCACTTCACAAAAATAAGACTTGGAATTTGGTGGAGCCACCAAAAGAAATGAAGGTAATAGGTTGTAAATAGTGTTTCGAAAAAAGGATGTAATTTTTGAAAAAGGTGGAGAAAAATGTAATGCTCAATCAATAGCAAAGGGTATACTCAACGAAAAATATAAGGCCCAGTTAGTAGGCTATATTCAGCGAGAGGGTGAGGATTATAATGAAATATTCTCACTAGTGGTCAAAGATATATAAATCAGAGTGATTTTGGCTTTGGTGATAATGTATGATCTGGAACTGGAACAGCTGGATATGAAAACAACATTTTTATGGAGATTTGGAGGATCAAATCTTTATGCATTAACCTAATGGCTTTAAAGAATATGAAAAGGAGCATATGGTGTGCAAATTGAAGAAGTCACAATATGGTTTGAAATAGTCTCCTCGCCAGTGGTATAAAACATTTGATGCTTTTATGATTCAGATTGGGTATACTTGGTCTGAGTATGCTAGTTGTGTTTATTTTAGAGTTCTTAATAATATATCATATATTTATTTGCTATTGTATGCTGAATGATATACTAATTGCTAAAGAGTTTGGTCGAAGTGAATAAACTCAAGTATCAGTTGTTAATGAAGTATGAGATGAAATATCTAGGTGAGGTGAGGAAAATTCTGAGATTCTGAGCATGGAGATTAAATGGGACAGGAAGGCCACAAAATTATGGTTGTCACAAGGAAAGTAAGTGGATAAGGTTTTGCAAAGGTTTGGCATGGATAACGCTAAAGCGATGTCAATTCCTCTTACTCAACACTTCAAACTTTCAGCGGCTCTGTCTCCTACAACAAATGGTATGGTAGAAAAGTCAAAATTTCCTTATCCACAAGTTGTTGAGTGTTTAATGTATTATATGGTTTGTATAAGGCCGACCATCGCTCATTCTTTAATTTACGATTGTGTCTCCTACAACAGATAATGGTATGGTAGAAATGTTAAAATTTCCTTATATTTAAGTTGTTGGGTGTTTGATGTATTCCATGGTTTGTCCAAGGCCATATATCGCTCATACTTTGATTGTAGTTAGCAAGTACATAGCTAACCCAGGGAAGGAGTATTGGAATGTTGTGAAATGAGTTGTGGTATTTAAGAGGTATTACTAATTATGGAGTAGTTTATATTCATGAGGACAACAGTTGACTTTGTGGACTTAGATTATTTTAGAGATCTAGATATAAGGAGGTCGACATTAGGTTACATATTCATAGATTATTTTAGAGATCTAGATATAAGGAGGTCGACATTAGGTTACATATTCACTTTAGGTGGGGGAGCTATTTCATGGAGGTCGATACTTCAACCGATTGTCGCCTTCTCTACAACAAAGATCGAGTATACAGCTATAATGGAGTGTAACAAAGAAGCCGTATGGTTATGTGAGTTAGTGAATGAACCGAGGGTTTCTTAGAATCTAGTAGAGTTGCATTGTGATAATCAGAACATCATTCATTTGACTAAGAATCAAGTGCCTCATGTAAAGACTAAACACATTGATATGGGGTATCATAAACTCAGGAAAATTATCAATGATGGTTTGTTTAGCTTGGTGAAAATTCATCCCAAGAATAATGCAGTTGGTAGGTTTCATTGTCTGAGCTTCATTAGAGTGTCTCATTGCTAGGTGATGAGGAGTACAACCTATGAGGTGTTGTGGCCGTGCTAGTGAGGTGCGAGTTCCTACTGGTTTTTGGTACGAGGTTGATCTTCATGTTGGTTCGAGAATATTAATTATATTTTCTCACCAAGGTGGAGATTGGTGAAACCAGATACAAAAGGAAGATGAAGGGGCATTTGGGTTTCGGACGCTTGAGCGCTCAGGTCGTTGAAAATTTTTTCTGTACTTAACCAAAAAGTGAACTCTTGAGCACTCTGAATGGATGCTCAAGCGCGGGCGACTCGAACACGATGCGGGTTACATTGGTTCTCCACGTTTTGGATGATTTTTCATGTATTTAAATTATTTTATTCACAATGTAATATCTGTACCCTATTTACATAAGAATGAGAATTCAAGTTGCTAGAAAAGAATTTTGCCATGGTTGAGAGAGAGAAATAATTTTATTATAAACTGCAATTTGTAATTTTTATTAGTAAAGAATTTTCTTTCCGTGGTTTTTCAACTCGAGTTTGGGTTTTGTCAAGTTAATTTTCTGGTATCCTTGTTCGGGGTGTCTTTGTACTCGAAATTTTAATTTTTTGCTTGATTATTGGCAATTATCTTCGGCAAATAGTACATAGAATAAAACAAAATTCAATGATTCTTAAAGAGTCAAGTTAGTGGCATTGTCTTGATTGACATTACCATGAACTAGCTAGAAACAACGAATCTGTTGTTCGTGCATATGATTAGAACATTAACTTGTTTTAAGGTCAGATAATTAAACGATATCATCACTTTCCTATAGTTTTATTTGTCCTAAAATGTCCTGCTTTTTGGATGAGGGAAAAAAGGAAGAGTACGATCATATGATCAGGATCTTAGATAGTTTCAAGTTTGTATTTTATCATCTCCGTACTTTTTTCCCATGTCACTGTTTCAAGAGAATAAGGCAGCCCGCAAAATCTTGTTAGAAAAATATCCCAGGCCCAACCATTGAGCTGTAGAAATCTATCTCATCATTCGGCATGCTTAATCTCCGGCACAGAGGGAGGTAGTATATCTGGTGGCGTGGTTGGAGGGGCACAATTTCAGGTGGGTTTGCTGGGACGATCACTGGCGTCTCTCGATTGGACACCGCATTTGGTGGCTCCCGAGGTGGCACAACGCTTGGCTCCGGCGGCTCTGGTGGCGAAGTCGGCGCAACCTTTGATGGAGAAGCATCAATATCTGGCTGACTTGGGTTGTCAGGCCACCTCCAGTTGTAGGGTCTGGTGGAGCGGTCATGTTCGTTGGTGGAGAAGGGATGGTGGATGGAGGTCAGGGCTTAGTGGAGGTTCTTGCATGGGTAGGCTGTGGCCATGGAAGTTGCGCGAGATGGATACATTTTTGGAGGAGATTGGGATGGGTGGGAAGGTTAGACATGTCTTCCTCCTTCGAACTAGAGCAATGGCAACTAACATATCAACTGTACATGTTCATGATCTTTGGTTTGTTCTGTTAAATGCAAGAGAAGACCATGCAGAGGGAGAGGGAAGACAAGTGTAGCTGCATGGCAACAAACGGAGGTTCCACGTACGGAGAAGGTATGAAATTCTTATTTTGGATACAAATAAAGCCGTTGAGATTCTCGTTATTTAATTTTTTGTTCATTTCCCTTTAGAAGAATGCGTATTGTAGACCTGAAAAATGCATTATTTTTAGGGCAAAGAAACTATTGTAATAACATTAAAATAGAGCTTTTTATTATAAAAGAGAAAAAATTTTAATGTTATATATGATAAAAAATAGGCCTAATAATTTAAAATAAAAAATATATAAATTGTTTAAAATACACTTAAAATTAAATTTCTCAATTAAAAGAAATAACTAGGACAACTGCATCGGCCGCTGTCGTTATAGTCCGGCTACCTTCCACCTTGAGTTGCCAAATATTGCCATCACCAAATTTGGCCGCCCAGCCCAGCGTTGGGATGGCCAAGTCAATTTTTTTTAAAAAAATATATTAATCTAACAAAAAATCCTGTCATTATTAAAAAATTTCCCCTCCTAGTAATTAATTTTGATAAATTTCTCTCCTCTTGAAGCTCTTGAAAATTTGTGGCCTAAATTGCCGAAATATTTTTTATCAAAACTGTCGAACTAAAAATCCTTGGAATATTTCTCAAGGAATTAATTCTATCCTTAGTCGTCATTACTTAAATATTGACAATTTCTTGGAAATCTGGATGTACGCACTCCTCTAACAAATATATTTGCTTTTTTATATTTCCTGTTCACCAATATTTCGAAGTATAATTCCTATGCTTCTCCCATATTTGATGGGTATGATTGTAGTAGCATTCAAGGATGTTTGAAGTGCTTGAAAAAAAAAGGAATTGTGTTCAAGTGCATAAAAAAAGAAATTATGTAGGAAAAATTTAGAAAACTTTGATCAGTTAGTTCCTATCACCTTTTTTTATTATACAAAAAAAGAGCTCGTCTAAACTTTACTGTCCCATTAATTAATAGCAGAAAAATACACACCCTGTAAGTATTGCTCTCTGGCCTTCAAGGTTATGAGTCGAACTACTTACCATGCATTGGAGAGGAGGCCAGCGGCAATTTTGAAACTCTGCTAAAGAAGTGGAAATTGCCAGTAAAAACAAATGCATGCATTTGTTGTACAAGATACAAACCCAAAAATAAAAGAGTCTATATATATAATAACAAACTAACATGATCAGTCCATCATATTTGTGACGAATACAATTGGGCCTGGCCATGGTCCAGGGGGATTGGGAGGGTCAATTTCCGGTGGCTTTGGAGGAGAAATTTCAATCTCCGGCAACCTGAAGGGATCCTTGGACGGGCTCGTCGATATTTCTGGTGGGGTAATCAGCTTGGAAGGAGTTTCAATCTCCGGTACCTGGCCCGGATCCTTCAACGGGCTCATGGGGATCACCGGAGGAGTGACGACCAGCCTCACTGCGGCAGGATACTTGCACCAGATCGTCCCTGGCTTAGGTGGGATAGAAACTAGCATTGGGTGTGGAAGCTTGCATTTGCATGCACAGATTTGTGAGGTGTACAAGGAAGCTAATCTCGAGGAATCGGAGGGACATGGTGGAGGACGCCACGGGATCCACGTTTAGGAGCAGTGGGGTATATGGACGTAGATTCTGTACTAGTAGTGGAGAATGGATGCCATGCTGGGACAAGTGAATTGGCCAGTGGAGACGTGGCGAAGGCTCGTCTAGAAGATGATCACATTTGGCAATGTATGAACCCTTTTGGCGCCATGCAGACTCCACAATCTACACGTAGAGCTTTCCCCTATTTTTCTTTTTAAAAAAACAACTTTAATTTTTCTCAAAATATCCGAAAAATAACTAAGAAGAACAATTCTACACCATTCCTAGTCAATGTTATTTTAATCATTTCTGATTAAAGACATAAATATTATCGTATCAGTGATCCTTTCACCAAACAAAACAAATAGGTTGATACTTTTAACAGGCAAAAACAACGAATATATTGATACTTACAATGCCATCCATAGCACTTATACCGGTTGTTATAGTAAGAAACATCGGTGTCTTGTATATTCATATACTCAAGAATCTAACAACGGTTATCCTAGTACGTCGGTATGAATCCAATTATTTCACCATCCCCGCAGCTCATGCATAGTGTTTGACGTCAAAATGGTAAATCATATGTGCACGTAGATACAAACTAGGCACCTTGCAGCCTAATTAAACTCCCATGCATGCAACATACAACCTAGTCATTCAGAACAACCCACAATGGCACAGCCTGCACCACCGCCGCCTTTCTTCCACCTGCCGGCCAACCTCGCCCCGACGGAGGCGAGTCCGGAGTGGCTGAACAAGGCCGACAATGCGTGGCAGCTGGTGGCGGCGACGCTGGTTGGGATGCAGAGCGTCCCCGGCCTTGTCATCCTCTACGGCTCCATCGTCAAGAAGAAATGGGCCGTCAACTCTGCCTTCATGGCCCTCTACGCCTTCGCCGCCGTCCTTGTCGCTTGGGTCGGCTGGGGCTACCGCATGTCCTTCGGCGAGCCCATGCTCCCCTTCCTGGGCCGCCCCGACATCGCCCTCTCCGACAAGTTCCTCCTCGACCCCGCCTTCGTCGGCGCCTTCCCCTCCGCCACCATGGTGTTCTTCCAGTTCGTTTTCGCGGCGTTAACGATGATCTTGATCGCCGGGGCGCTGCTGGGGAGGATGAACTTCAAGGCATGGATGTTGTTCGTGCCGTTGTGGTTGACCTTCTCTTACACTATAGGAGCGTTTAGTCTGTGGTCGCCGGGGGGTTCTTGATGAAGGCAGGTGTGATAGATTACTCTGGTGGCTATGTGGTTCATCTCTCCTCTGGTGTTGCTGGCTTCATTGCGGCCTATTGGGTGAGGTTTCTGTAATTTTAAAATATATTTTACCCTAAAACCTCTCATTTATTTATTTTATAATTTCTCGAATCAAATTTTATAGTTGACCATCTATTTATCAATTTTATGATCGTTTTCTATAGCCAAGTAATAAAAGTTATTAAAATATATTATTTTTAAATTTTTAATTAAATTAATATTTTAAAATAACATATGTATATATTTTTTATATAATATTTATTTTATTTAATTAAAAAGTAATATAAATGACTCTAAGCAAGTTTGGAATCGAAATTGAGACAACTCCACTCTATATATAATATGCTGAGTCTAGTCCCATTTCTAAATTTTTAAATTATGATATATATATATATATATATATATATATATATATATAAAGAAAATGATAGAGAGAGAATTTGAGAACTTTAAAAACTCATTTATAAGGCATTGGATAAGATTCAAAATGGTGATGATGCTTGTAATTTAGGAAGGATATTTTTGTTATTATATTTTTACATCTTAAACCCACCACTCTACAAAAAGGTTCTAAGTACTAAAGTTCTTATTCTATTATTTTTCTAATAAATTACATATAAGGTTTTAATTTAGGAAGGGCATTTTTATCATCATATGTTTACAACTTATACCTATCACCCTAAAAAAAGGTTTTAAGTACTGAAATTCTTACTCTATCATTTTTCTAATAAATTATATATAAGGAAAAAGGAGTGTATGTGTGTTGGTCCTGCTGGAGAGTCAAAAGGAGTATATGAAACATTTGTATTGTGAATATTTAAGGTCGTAAGAGATTGAGTCATAGATAGAAACTGTTGATGTGATGTGAAGGTAGGGCCAAGGTTAAACAATGACAGGGAGAGGTTCCCACCCAACAACATTTTGCTGATGCTCGCCGGCGCTGGCCTGCTGTGGATGGGGTGGACGGGGTTCAACGGCGGCGACCCCTACACGGCCAGCATCGACGCCTCCCTCGCCGTCATCAACACCCATGTCTGTGCGGCCACAAGCCTCCTCACCTGGCTCTTCCTCGACTTTTGCTTGTTCGGCAAGCCGTCCGTCATCGGTGCGGTGCAGGGCATGATCACCGGCCTCGTTTGCATCACTCCAGCTGCTGGTTTGCAATCCTTTAGTCTTTTATTTTTTTAATGAGTAATGCTACGCACATCAATAAATTTTTTTCGTGTTTTTTACACCTTAAATTTAATTGGCTCGTTAAATTATCCGCACGTATCATGCTTGCATGACAACTAATTTTTTTAGGCCAATCAATTTTAAAGTAGAAAAAATTAAAATATTTTTGGAGGTTCATAAAAGATTTCTCTTATTTTATCGATCATATTAACAATCGGGCGGAAATTAATCTCAAGTATTAAATGATAGGATTAAGTTATTCTTTTAAAATAATTAATTTAAGTTGAAAATTTAATAAGTATCGAATGTGAAAATAATTTTACAAGTTCTTATACATTATTTTTTAAAAAAATTAAGCAGCAACAATGCTACAAGGTTAGAAATAGAACTAAATTTCATCGAGCTGGTGGAGATTTTTTCTGTGATATCATAATTTATAGACAATTCATTGTAAGATTTTGCGTAAAAATTGCAAAAATTCTTCATTTTTCCTAAAATTATAAGCTCATCAAAAAAGTGATTTTCTGTTTTTCAAGATCTCTCCAAAATACAAATGACACATGTTTTTCTACCAGTGCTAGTAGTAGATATTTTATACTAGACAAAAATCAGATGGTTAAAGAGGATGCACTTTTGTTATACATTGCATTAGCATAGTCTTATAACTGCTTTTAACTGTATTTAGTTGGCATGAAAAATATTAAAAAAACATAATTTTTTTAAATGATCGACTTAATTAAAAACTGTTTATACATTCAATATAATTTATATAATAAATAAATAAATTTTCTTAACATGACATAAGAAAAAGGAGAAAATTTGTTTCGGACAAAGGAGACCTACTTTGAGATAATTATATAATTATTTTAAACTCAAAACATATAAAATATGTATTAATTTTCTATGAAACATAATAGATATACAATTAAGGTTAACCATTCAAAATTATTTTTTATTTTTTTATTTTTTGAGGTTAACTAAACGGACTTTAAGAAATTTTTCTTTACATTTCTTTTATGATAACTAAACAAACCTCCTACGTCTAAATTATGAATTTATGGTTAATAACAATTAATATAACTTATGATAAATTGCAGAACTGTAATCCTTTTTATGTAAACAAATTATCTTCATCAGGAGTGGTGCAAGGGTGGGCAGCCATCATAATGGGGATCCTCTCCGGTAGCATTCCATGGTACACCATGATGGTCCTCCACAAGAGCAGCAAGTTCTTGATGCAGGTCGACGACACCATGGCCGTGTTCCACACTCACGCCGTCGCCGGCAGCCTCGGTGGCATTCTCACTGGCTTCTTCGCAGAGCCCAAGCTCAACCGTCTCTTCTATGGTGTCAATGGCAAGAACATCGGACTCATGTATGGCTTCCACTCCGGCAAGCCGGCCGACGGATTCCGGCAGATGGGCCTCCAGCTTGGCGGCATTGTGTTCATTATAACCCTCAATATCATCTCTACCAGCTTGATTTGCTTGCTTATTAGGCTTCTCGTTCCCCTTAGATTGTCTGAGGAGGACATGGAGTCCGGCGACGACGCCATTCACGGCGAGGAGGCATATGCCTTGTGGGGCGACGGCGAGAGGTTTGAGTCAAAGCATAATGACGCCGACGAGGTGCCGACGGCGAAGGCCTAGCAAGGCGAGGTGCAATTGACATGATAAGTTGTGTCAACTATGGAGTTGACTGGTTTTCTAATTCAAAAAGTTTCATTTTAATTTTTTTCATTAGTGTAAATATTAATTATTCCTCGAAGAACAAAATGAGCACTTACACTTCAATTTCCACTGCATGCACATTGATATTCAATCCTTTAGTGTTATTTTTAAATTTAGAGATTGTGAAGAAGGGTTAATGGGGGCAGAAGTAAATATTGAATGTTTCCTTTATAACCGCTTGAGTTTTTAGGTTGAAAAACGGCAAACTATAGAAATTTACAATGTGAATTCTTCAAATCATATAGTTGAACATACATAATTATGAGGATTATTGATATAAAATAATAATATATTAGATGGATTATACCTTCTGTAGGTTCAATGGTGTACTAACAATGAAAGTCTTCCAGGACAATTAATGAATAAGAAGTTACAGGTGGTTCACATTTCATAATTATTGGGTGGATTTGCCACCAATCTGGTTTCATAAAACTATTACTGTTTTGATTATCTCCATCGGAGTAAGATAGAATAAATTATTAAAAAAATATTTATAAATTTCTATTTTGATTAACCACTTTAAAAAAATAATTAAGTTTATATATCATGTTGTACTTGGGTTAGGTTGTTATCAATAATATAAAAAAATTAAAGGGAAAATACCAAAAATAGTATAAGTCTATCACCTTGGGACAGACCGAACGATTGAGGTGTATAAGATACAGATGTATACGCGAATAAATCATCAAAAAAATTTTAAATAAGAAATCTACTTAAAATACGTAGAATGTAGGATTGTTCACATAGTGCATGCATCTAATATCTAACTAGATTTAATTGGTGGCGGCGAACCAAGACCAGTAGAGGAGATTTTGGTCTGGCCCAAGGTGGGAGGTATTTTGTCAAGACAGTTTGTAAATTACAAGGAAGATTGTCCCAGTCTTGATGAATACTTACTGCGATCTAAAACAATTGTTTCTGAACTTGGAGCCACAGGTAAACTTCTCTCGGAAGAAAGAAAATGTTTCTGGATGCTACAGGGCCTCGGTAATGACTATCTGATATTTGCCACCGTGATGTTGAGGCCTCCGATGCCACCTCTCAATGAACTGATGGACATGCTGATGTCTTGTGGGTCAAGGATTTTAAAGCCTATGAATACCGGTTCTACCTCAAAAAGCCACATTTCCTTCATGAGCACGACAAGGATTCTCATCACAGAATAGAGGTTTCCAGAATGCTGCTCCCAAAGATAAATATGCACAGCTGAGGATTGCTGGACCAGAATCTGTTAAGGAAAAAATGTCTACTAAATCTGACAATCAAGGATCTACAAAGCCAAAACTTCAGTGTCAGATCTGACTTCATTTTGGGCATTCAGCAGAAAGGTGTTGGAAAAGATTTAACAAGAACCGGAAAATACCTTCGGCTCACAAAGATGTATTTGCCTTGCAAATCACCGATGTGGATACGAATGAGTGGATCCCTGATTCAGGTTCCTCTTCACTCTTTTTTATTTACGTAGTTGACTAAATATGAAGGAGCTCATACAGTCATGTTTGGTAATGGGATATGTTTGCCTACATAGCACGTTGGTACCGTTGTCCTTCCTATTGTTTATGGTTCATGACAGTTAGACAATATGTTGTTAGTGCCTGATCTTAAATAGTCTCATCTCTATTACACAGTTATCAGCTGATATGCCTCTTGACGTCTGTTTTTCGACCCACAATGTCTTCATAAAACACAGAATATTAGGATACCAGATTGGCTAAGGACAAAAAAGGTGTTAACGTCTATGATAACTCTCGAAAAGTGTTATTATTCTTTGAGTTTTATGTTGATTTTTGTCATGTTTTGAGTTATTTATATTTTAATTTTATAAGTTTAGAAGTTTATTAGGTATTATTAATAAAATGAGAAATCAATGTAATTTTAGTGTAAAAAGTGCTAATTAATGTTATTCTATCAGGGTATACGTGATCTAAAATGAATTTGGGACGAGCCAAAAAAGCATAATTTGGTATTTTGGCCGAGACTCCTCTGCTCGAGGGCTGAGATTTAGAGTGTTTGAGTGCTGGCCTGTGGTTAAGAAAATTTCTAGCCAAGACCCAAGTACTCAAGCGTTGGGATTCAGAATGCTCGAGCGTTGGCGCAAGGAAACTAATTTTTTCGATATTTTTGGAAATTCTGATGGGTCCCATGAATAATATTGGGTGGACCATTTATAAAGTTAATTAAGGTTTTATGAAAAAAATTGGACAACTAGACAATGACACAAAAGACGAGAAAAAATGACGAAAAAGTTAGATGGGAAGAAGAAGACACTTTCGTAAAGAGTTTTTCTTTATTTTAATTTATTTTTCTTCGTAATCAAATGATTTCTTTCATATCACATATGAATTTCTTGAGTTTAATCGAATATTTTATGGAGTAAATTCTTTTCTAGGATTTTTAATTACACCTAATGCATAGATTAATAAAAGTTATTAATTTATATATATATATATATATATGATTGTGTATTTTTATCATCTATTTTATTTTGTTCTTAATACTATCATTGAACTGACTATTTATTGTTAGATCTAGAGATTTGATTTTGTCTAGATATTTGATCTTGTGTAGAGATATAAAAATAATAAATTTGTCATTAAATAGAATAACTTTTGTTAATCTTTTTAGGATGATTTATATTTGAAATAAAGATATATTCGTAATGTCTTAGGTAACTAGTAAGGACGAAAATTAAAATACTATTTTGCAGACATAATTTTATAGAAATATAGAAGTTAGGTGCAAGTGATATTTTATGGTTAATCAAGAGATTATTATAAATAATTAATTCTCAGGGTTAATAGTTCAAATGTTCAATTCATATATAGAAGTTATAACTTTAATCATATAGATCACTAACCGAAATTGAAAATCCTATGTCTATTGTCTTGGAATTAATATTTAATTTGAATATTGTATGTTAGATTTGTTTAATCATAATTTGTAATTTAATCACTTTTTAATTAATTTTTATTTAATTATAATTAATTAAATTAGTTTTGATAATTGAAAATTTCTAGTATTAATTCTTTGTGGGATGATACTTTCTTATCACTTTTATTACTTGGTTTGACACATGTGCTTTCGTTATAATTTCCACGTCAAGTCTACGTATTCAAATGAACTATGCTTTCATCTCAAATAGACAAGTTGCTACTGATTACAACACTTGGCATGGCAGACTCGACATTTTTCTACATCGACGTTGTAGTTACTACAAGCTTAAGGTCCCATGATCAAAATCAATAACAAGCCTACACTTCCAAGTGTTTGTGAAGCTTGTCAACTAGGAAAATCAAAATGTTTACCTTTTGATCTGTCTGTAAATAGGTCTGCCGAACCTTTTGAGTTATTCATTGTGATCTATGGGCCCCTGCTCCTGTTATGTCTTGGTCTCACTATATATAGTATGTGAGTTTTGTCGACGACGGTAGCAGGTTCATATGGTCTATCCATTGAAGAGTAAAGCAGATTTGTTCTTTACATATATTCAGTTTGAGAAAATGTTGTTTACTCAATTCAAAAGGCATATAAAGGTGCTTCATTTTGGTGGTGGAGGAGAGAGTTTAAGTCAGAAAAGCTAAAAAGACATTTCCAAAACAGTGGAGTATTAAATAAATATAACTGCCCAAACACACCCCAACAAGCAGGTGTGGTTGAAAGAAGACATCGATCCATAGTTGGGACTGGTCTTACACTGTTATTTCACTCCAAAATCCCATTCAAATACTGCAATGAGAGCTTCCAGACTGCAGTTTTCTTGCACAACAAATTGCCATTGAAAGTGCTAAATAGATAACAAGTCCCCTTAAGAGTTGTTTGGAATACCGCCTAAATTCAAAGCTTTCAAGATTTTTGGTTGCTATTGTTATCCCTGTCTACGTCACTATCCTCATCACAAATTTGCTCCAAGATCAGTGCAAGTGCTTTTCTTGGATATGGAACAGTGCACGAAGGATACCGATGTCTTGATCTAAAAATTGGTCGGATATATATGTCGAGACGAGATATTTGATGCTCTTTCCACCGGTTACTTCCACAAGTGCTGTTATGACACAAAAGTTACCACATTCGCCTATACTGCTGCCATGTGTGTCTTCCTTGCCAAACTCGGGTGTTCAACAGCAGATTCCTGTGATGTCACAACTTGATTCTATGGTGCATGTCTTCGAAAATGGAGCAATCATTTTCTTCATTTTTGTCCTCAAATGCTTCTCCAACACAAGCAGCTACATCTGACGATGGTATTACATTGGATCCTCCAAATTCTCATCTCATGGTTACTAGGTCTGAAGTTGGTGTGTTCGTACTAAATCCTCGATTGGCACTTATCTCACAAAAGGTTATAATCGGAGAGCCCACTTCATTCAAAGAAGCCTTACAAGATGAAGGATGGGCGAAAGCCATGAAGGGTGAAATTTCAGCCCTAGAGAAAAATCAACATGAAGTTTAATGCCAAAACAAGAGGATATGAATATCATTGGTGTCAAATGGGTGTTTAAGGTGAAGTATAAAACGGAAAACACTCTGGATAAGTTAAAAGCAAGACTCGTTGCGCAAAGGGGTACAATCATGAGGAAGGAGAAGATTACTCTTAGACATTCTGTCCAGTGATCAAGCCATCTACAATGAGAATCATCCTTACGCTTGCAACAGTTCGAAAGTTCGAGACTGGGATATACATCAACTTGATGTAATGAATGCATTTCTCAACGGTGTGTTAAATGAGACCGTGTTTATCCATCAACCTCCAGGTTTCAAGAACAAGAAATATCCAACACATGTTTGCAAGTTTCATAAGGATCTTTATGGACTCAAACAGGCTGCACGAGCTTGGTATAATCGATTTAGTAATTTTCTCCTTTCTCAAGAGTTTTGTCTCAAGCACTGTTTGACCGCTCCCTATTCATTAAGCATCATGGAGATCAAATTCTTGTTCTTCTTTTGTTTGTGGATGACATGTTAGGTCACGGGTAGTTCGAATACCATAATTTCGGATTTCATCTCACTTCTTAAATCTGAATTTGCAATGACAGATATTGGTTTAGTTACCTATTTTGTGGGGATTGAATTCATGAAAACTTCCAAAGGCTTGTTCCCGTCCCAACAACATTATATACAAGAAATGTTAGAAAAAGCCAAAATGGTTGATCGCAAGCCCCTTGGAACGCCAATTGTTGTTCAGGGTATCTCCTCTGAATCTGCTGCTGATTATGAGAATGTCCCGTTCTACAGAATGCTGGTTGGATCTCTTCGATATCTAACCATTACAAGTCTCGACATTTTTTTTGCAGTAAATTCTGTATGTCAGTATTTGCAGAAACCAAGCACCTACCATTTTCGGATGGTAAAACGCATTCTTATATACCTCAAGGGTACTGTTCGAATGGATCATCTAATTCAGGGTGATTCGTCTCTTGAATCAACTGCATATTCAGCTTCCGATTGGGCAGGTTGCAAACAAACCAGAAAATCAACAACTGGTTTCTGTGCAATGCTTGGTAATAATGTTATCTCATGGAGTGCCAAGAAGCAAAGCACTGTTGCTGCTGAGTATCGAGTTATGGCAACCACGGCTGCAGAAGTCACTTGGCTTACTTATTTGCTGCAAGATCTTCGAGTGCTTACTCATGGTGTTCCAATTTTGTTTTGTGATAACATGAGTGCATTGCAGCTATCGGTGAATCCCGTCTTCCATGCACGCACCAAGCATATAGAAATGGATTAACACTGCGTAAGGGAACGAGTGGCATTGAAGAAACTTGAAACTAGATAGATTTCCACAACAGAACAGTTAGCACAGATATATTCACCAAGCCTTTAACGATTGACAGATTAATGGCATTATCTTTCATGCTTGGTCTCTCTGAGCCTCCAGCTTAAAGGAGGGTAATAAGAGTATATTGTGGTTAGGCCTGAATTATAGTTTAAGTCTTGTGAGTTGTACTGAGTTAGTGCCTATATTGTTAGGCAGTCATGTGTTTTTCTTTGCTTTTTCGATCTGTTCCTTCACCATGTATAATTACCGTAAATCCTCAGAATAATAGAATTGAGAGAAAATTTTGCAGGTTCACCTTCTGGGAACCTTGTTCAAAGGTCATAGGACCGGAAAAGGTGGTGAGTCTTCGGCAGAGAACGAGGTCCATTTGCAGGTGTGGAATCGACAAGTTTGCTTGTAGATGTGTTCATTTGTTGATTATTATAATCTTTTATAGTGCTAAATGCAATCCCAGATTGATATGCAGAATTGAAATTCTACTGCCTTATGATCTGAACTTCAATGTTTTTATAGTTTACAAACAAACATCATTCTTTAATGTTTTACGATAAGCGTTTGAGCTGTTGTTTCTTGTTGCGAGTGCTTAATACTGGATTTTATATTTTATGCCAGCTCGTTGATATCTCAATACGCTGACTTTTTTTTTTGGGAATGGTATTATAGGTTTTGTTGTTGAATTTGTGGAAGTGTTCACACATTATTGAAAGTAATGTTGTGATGGAAGGTGTGTAGGTGTTGCTTGTTCAGTTATGGAGTTAAGCTGTTTGACATTGTCATTGAAGCAAAAATGGTCAAGTTATTGGCTAAAGATATTAAAAAAGAAGGTAGAGATCACCACCTGTCAATGGAATAGCAAACCATGAATTGGGTAAGTTCAGTTCATTTTCAAAGAATGAGAATGATAGCACACTTGCCTTCATGCTATTCCTTCTTAGCATTGAATGTCATCCTAACTTTTCAAGTTAAGAGGCAAATATCTTCCAATGTCAATGAAACATTAGAAAGAATCAAGCTCCACAATTGATGTGTGAGGATTCTAATGGAGCATGTCCCCTTAGCTGGTGTTGGTGATTATGAACTTTCCTTGTCAATATGCTGCCACCCTTGGAAATGAAACAGATATGCTTACTTTGCTCAAGTTTATGGAGAGAATAACCGAGGATCCACTTGGGGCCTTACTTTCATGGAACCATTCTCTTCATTTCTGCCAGTGCCAAGGGGTGACATGCTGTCGTAGGCACCAAAGAGTGACTATCATAGACCGTCATTCACTGTCCTTGGTTGGCTCCATATGTCCATACACATGGAACCTCAGCTTCTTGAAGGGCATAAATCTTAGAAATAACAGCTTCCATGGGAGCATTCCCCAGAAGATTAGCCGATTGTTTTGCTTGCAGCATCTGAATTTCAATCTGAATTTACTGGAAGATGATGTTCCAAGAAATTTGGCTCGCTGCCCTGATCTCAGAGTCATTGATTTCAATGAAAACGAACTAGTAGGCACAGTCCTTGAGGAGTATGTTTCCCTCCCAAAGCTAGCATATTGAGCCTTGCCACAAATAATCTTACTGGAACCATACCACCTTCTCGGGGAACTTTTCATCTCTCGCTCTTCAAGAAATGTTTTGGAAGGAAGCATTCCTCTTGATCTTGGCCGAATAGCTACATTAGCCTTTTTGCAATTATCTGCAATAAATTGATAGGTATAATTCCACCTTCAAGTTATAATCTCTCTTCCATACGCCTCTTCTCTGTGGCTAGCAATCACCTTCATGGAAAGCTTCCTCTGAATCTAGGTACCATGTGGCCTAGTCTCCAGAGGCTATTAGTTGGAAGTAACACATTTACAGGTCCCATTCCACCATCACTAGCCAATTTTTCTGAAGCTTTGCAACTTGATTTCTCTGACAATGGTTTTAATGGTCCAATTCCTGAAAATATTGGGCATCTAGGAAGTCTCCTTCGGTTGAATTTTGGCCGAAATAGACTTGGAGCTGCTGATAGAACTGATGATTTGAATTTTATCACTTCCATGGCCAACTGCTGTGGTCTTGAGATGCTTTTGACGGCAATAATGTCACTGGGTCGTTGCCTAATTCAGTTGGCAACCTGCCTACAACCCTCCGTATATTTACCATGGGAGGTAACAATATACATTTGAGTATTCCAGTGGGCTTGGAGCATCTCCTTGGCCTAACACTATTGGGCATGGAGCAAAATCGTTTTAGTGGTGTCATTCATTCTTCATTAGGGAAGCTCCAGCATTTGCAAATATTGGCCTTAGATGGAAACAACTTTTCAGGAGAAATTCCACGAAAGTTAGGGAATTTGACCCTTTTGATCTACTTGTTATTGATGGACAACAACTTAAGGGGAAGCATACCGTCAAATCTCGGCCAATGTGAACATTTGGCGGTACTGAACCTGTCATAAAACAATCTCAGTGGTCCAATTCCGATAGACATATGACTTTCTTCACCGTCACTGTCCCTAATTCTAGCAAGGAATCATCTTTCTGGTGAAGTCTCCTCTGAAGTAGGTAAGTTGGTAAATCTCCGGGAACTTGACATTTCAAACAATTATTTTACAGGTGAGATACCTAGCACTCTTGGAAGTTGTATGAACCTTGAAATTATTAACATGGAAGGTAACTTTTTCAATGGATTAGTTCCTGAAAGTTTAATTGCACTGAAAGATAAGGAGTGCATAGACCTTTCCAGGAACAATTTGTTAGGTAGAATTCCAAACTTACATGGAAGATTCACCTCAACCTTTCTTTTAATAACTTTCAAGGTAATGCACCAATTGATGGAATATTTAAAAACATGAGTGGGATTTCCATGCAAGGAAATGGTGATCTTTGTGGTTGGATACCACAGTTGGAGCTTCCCCTTGCGCTCAACCATCAAGAAAAGAGAGTAGTAATTCTCGGAGGACACTAATTATCATTAACAGCATTTTTTCATCTTTACTGTTAATCTCATGCCTATTTTGCCTGCTTTATTACTTGAGGAAGTTGAAGAAGAAAGAAGGTTCTCAATATTCCTCCAATAGAGACGGGCACCTGGAAATATCATATGGAGTGATACTTCGTAGCAACAGATAGATTTTCTAGAAACAACTTGTTGGGTACTTGAACAAGATGGTAAAATGATTGCTGTGAAGGTTCTAGATCTCAAGCATCGAGGAGCCGAGAAGAGTTTCATGGCCGAATGCAATGCTCTGTGAAATATCCGCCACCGCAATCTCCTAAGAACATTGACTGCCTGCTCAAGTTTGGATTTCGCTGGCCATGATTTCAAGGCATTACTGTTTGACTACATGCCAAATGGGAATTTGGATGAATGGCTGCACCCCAAAGACGATGATGGACAAAATCGATGCCTAACATTTGTGCAGAGGTTGAATATAGCAACAGATGTTGCATATGCATTAGATTATCTTCACAGCCACTTGTAGATTCCAATTGTTCACTGTGATCTAAAACCAAACAATGTTCTTCTTGGTATTGAAATGGTTGCTCATGTGGCTGATTTTGGCCTTGCGAGTTCCTTCGTACAGCTTCCCATACTTCGTCTAGAGATGAAATTGCTAGCACCATCGGATAGAAAGGAACATTTGGATATGTTGCCCTGGTGCGATTCTCTTGCTTGCTTTCCGTACGCATGTTTTCGTTTAATTGAACCATTAAAACATGACTTTCTTGGCATGTAGAGTATGGATTGAGTGAAGAAGTATCAATTCAACGAGAGGTGTACAGCTTTGGGATCTTGCTCTTGGAAACGTTCACTGGGAAGAAGCCTACTGACAACATGTTCGTAGATGGACTAAACCTTCACAAAGTTGTCATGGAAACATTTTCTAGGCAGTTTCAAAGTATTGTTGATCCGCTACTTTTGAAAGAAAGACCATCAGAAAATCAGGTCAGTGAAAACACAAAGGAGATGGGTGGAGGGAATTTTTGCTTTATATCAATCATTAGGGTTGGCCTGTCATGCTCTTCCGAATTACCCAGGCTCAGGATGGATATGAAAAATGTTCTTTCAGAGCTCATATCCGTCAAGAACAAGTTCACTAATGTTTGATTTAAAGCTTGTTACTTGTTGCTCACCATTGAATTACTTCATGGCTACATTTTATATAACTTCCCTCCGGTTTATCTTCAATATGTGTTTGTTGTCTTCTGATCTAGCAGTCAATCGCCAACTTATGCATGATGGCCAGATATTCAATCTGTTTTGTGGGTTTTTTTTCCTGGAAATTCTACGTGATTATATCAAAAAATGTGACAGCCAAATTTCTAAAATAGTTACTGTTTTCATGGTCATGACCAATTAATGAAATAATTAGATTATAGATGCCACCAACAGGCCCACAGGCTTCCCAAAACATGAGTAAAGCATCTAAGTTTTACATGGAATTAGAGACCTAAAATGATCCATGAGACATTATTTGATCAGACGAAGTAGATCTCTTTCCACAATTTGAACCTGTGTACAAATGCTAATTTTCTGTCCTCCCCTCTAAAACATTTTTAAGAGTTCATGTCATCTGTACCTCATGCCGGAACCTCAATGCACCAGATGATAAATTTTCACAATCGTAAACTTGGTTGTGCTTCGATAGTGCAAACTTTTCCCCATCGCCCCAAATAGCATAAGCAGCCTCGCCGTGGACGGTGTCGTCGCCGGCTTCCATGACCTCGTCGGATAGTCGGAGAGGAACCACAAGTTTGATTAGGAAGCAGATTAAGCTCGTAACTACGACGTTAAGTATGATGATGAAGAGCATGGCTCCAAGTTGTATGCCTATCTGGTGCAACCCTGCCGACGCCCGGTTGGATTGGAGGGCATAGGCGAGGCCAATGTATTTGTTGTCATCGTTGGCACCGGCAAAGAGGCGGAAGAGCTTCGGGTGGGTGAATATTCCGGTGAGGATGCCGCCGAGGCTGCCTGCGATGGCATGGGTGTGGATGACACCCAATGTGTCATCCACTCGTTCCAGTAGCTTGACCTTCTTTTGGAGGACCATCATTGTGTACCATGGAATGCTCCCTGAGAAGATCCCCATGATAATTGCTGCCCATGTTTGTACCAATCCTGACATCTCACACCGAAATTAATTAATATTCATATAATTACAAGTTAGCATGATAGATCTAAACATATTTCAGCAGTTCCCAATGGTTGAGACTTCTCGAGAAGATTAAAAGTGCAATCACATTGGCCATTGGCTACTCGAAATCTATTGTTTATTATTAAACGGAAAGCCAAAATTTGTGCTCTTATGAAAAATACCCGATTTAATCAATGATCGAAATACAATAAAATTAAAATCAAAATCAAAATCAAAATAGTATAGTGTATCATCTCCTCATTTTATCAGAGTTTATTTATAAAATTTGAATTTATATAAGAAATATTAGATCGTTATAGTCTACCTCGATTATTTTAAAAAATATATATCATAAAATTATAATCTATCACTAACATAGGCAAGTGGTGCCATCCATAATCTAGGGCTTGAATGAATACCCAAAACCTCGAACCCAAATTGAGATTTATCAAATCTAAGCTTAATAATAGTCATAAAGACTTAAACCAAAAAATAACCCGGCCGAGATGATACGTAACTCAAATCTTATCTAAACGATGGTGAACCATGGACTAGGTATAGGGTTTTTGGTTTACCTGCGCCGGGTGTGATGCAGACCAGACCAGTGATAATGCCTTGGACAGCCCCAAAGACAGAAGGCCGGCCAAAGTAGAGGAGGTCAAGGAAAATCCAAACGAGCAGGCTGGTGGCGGCACAGACATGCGTGTTGAGGACGGCAAGGGCGGCATCAAGGCCGGACGAGTATGGTGCTCCGCCGTTGAATCCGGTCCAGCCCATCCAGAGCAGGCCGGCTCCGGCCAGCATTTGCAGCATGTTGTTAGGAGGGAATGTTTCCCGGTCCTTGTCTAGCCTTGGCCCCACCTGTGTTATATTACATGCAATAATCACATATGATAAGCACGTATAACAATTGGGTAATTTTTTATTAACTGCATTGGATCACATATATACATCAATTGATATTCATAGCAAAACTTGCCGTCTGTATATAATCAAATATTTTGTACCGCGACGTACGTATAAAATTTGCACCAATTTTTCTTTCTTTTTCAAGAGCTTATTATGACCTCCCATGGTACGTGATAAACAAAAACATATACAACGTATATACACATATTATAAAGTTATAGTTAATGTATGTAGGCTGTACCCAACAATATTCCATGAAATAATGAGGTGTGCAACAGAAAATATACGCAATATTCATTATCATAAATCCATGATAAAGATGCATTAAATGAACTTTAAATCTCTTCAAAATTATATGAACAATTATGGTTAGATTCCCAAACCCAGGTGTTTTAAATGATAAACAATCTCTCTTAACATCGATAAACAAGATATAAATTTTAACTTCAATTTAATTTATTTTATTAAGCTTTCAATTTTCAAGCATGTGTAACGCAAGAACCTGCATTCATCTAACAATATATATTCCATGAAACAGGCGCATTCAGACTCAAAAACCTCTTCAAAATTATATATAATTAAAATTTTACAATTAAAATCTCAAACCTAGATGTTTAAATCATTAACAATTTTGCTTAGCAATTTATTCTACTAAGTTTTTTTATGAACAATGCATGAACAAGTCTTAAAAACAACGGCAACAACAAAAGAGATCAAGAAGGATGACAACAACATAGACGAGAAAAAAAGCTTAATAATTACCCAATATGCGGCCGTGAATCCGGCGACGCCGGAGGAGAGGTGGATGACGAACCCACCGGCGAAATCGATGACCCCGGCCTCGGCGAAGAACCCCTTGGGACTCCACACGCTGAACGCCCCTATAGTATAAGAAAAGGTTAGCCACAGCGGCACGAACATCATCCACGCATGGAAGTTCATCCTCCCCAGGAGCGCCCCCGCGATCAAGACCACCGTTATCGCCGCGAACACGAACTGGAAGAACACCATCGTCACCGACGGGAACATGCCGGCAAAGGCCTGGCCGAGGAGGAACTTCTGGTCGAGTGCGATGCCGGGGCGGCCCCAGAAGAAGACGAACTGCTCGCCGAAGGACATGTGGAAGGCCCACCCGACCCAGCAGACAAGGACGGCGGCGAAGGCATAGAGGGCCATGAAGGCCGAGTTGACGGCCCACTTCTTCTTGACGATGGCGCCGTAGAGGACGACGAGGCCTGGAACCGACTGGAGGCCTACCAGCGTGGCCGCAATCAACTGCCACGAGTTGTCCCCTTTGTTGAGCCACTCCGGGCTGCCCTCCGACGTCGCCAGGTTCGCCGGAAAAGGGCTTGCCATGTTTTTCTTTTCTCGTTGTTGTTGCAGCAGAGATTAGAGAAGGAGAGGTGGTGTAGTATGAATCTATATATCTTCTATCTATTTATATATATATATATATATATAAGGAGGGGAGGGGAAAAGATGCAAAGAGAGAATATTGGTGAGTTTGTTTGACTTGGGAGGATCTTCTTGTCTTGCGGTTTATAAGGAGGGGATGTTGGAACTGGGATGTCTATGTTTGGAGGGATTCCAAGTGGATCTCGGTGGGGAGGGATTACTGATTAGGGTGTGTGAGTTGGTTTTTTTTGTCTAATAATAGTTGAACTCACTTATTACGATTACTTGGAGATTTTCTTGGGCTTGTTTTGGTTTAGGTCAACTTCGGGTTATGCCCATCGATGGCCATTAGGGATGTATTTTGTAAGTTCTTTTTAGGTCGTATTTTAATTTCAATTGGTATTTTATATTTTCTTATAATTTAGACTAGTCGTTTGCTTGTGTGATGTACAACAATAGTATGAAACTTAGTGTTTTTTTAGTAATAATTATTTTTAGGAATTGATTATAATAAGGCTACTAATTGAATGAGTCAAATCGTGAACATTTGGTATTAGGCTTTACTAAATTCGATTCGAAACTCGACATTTGAATACTCAAGATCGAACTCGACTCTAACTCAAATCTTATGAATTGAATTTGAGCAAGGAAGTGTTCGACTCGACTCTACTTGATTATAACTCGAACTTGATTCAATAATATAATACAATAATATACAAAATATCCAAACTTTAGGGTTAGAGTTTCACGACCTTGTCCTTTCCACCACCACATACAAATTGATCTCAGCCTAGTTTGGATACCAAGCCAATTGCTTGTCTAATTTTGTTTTTGGTCTTGTAATTAACAATTTCTATATCATCAGCAAGCATGCCAGGTATGTGATTAATTTAATTAGATTATTTTATTATGCATGTCTATGTATATTTCATTACATCGATGAAATAAATTAGGAATAAATAGGTATCATGGAATAAGTGTGACGTGGTATTCCGTCCTCATCGTTGCATGCCCATCAGCTGAGATAAGTAAACATTGTAGAAGTTATAAATATAAAAATTGAGAAATCACCTACCTAATCTTGGAAGATTATAAAAACATCAAACAGGCGCCCACACCAAACTGAAAAATAAACAGCAATGCACAAGAATGAAACCGGTAATAATATAACAATGCCCACACATCACACAATGGAATTCCAATTTTTGGGTAAGGGTTTTACATGCTTGTAGCTCGCCCGGTTCAGGCCATTCTTGAGTCGATTCGAGCGAACTCGAGCCAGAACAATTATAAGAATATAAGTATGAGGCCGAAATAATTATATGAGTACTCTATGGAGGTTGAGTATGCTTAACATGCATATGATAATTTCAATTATGATACAGTAGAGCATGAGTTATCAGTGTATATACGAGGTATACATATGATTTTTACGAGTTAACCAAGATTTTAGGCCTAGATCTAAGCCGTTGCAGCATTTAGCATCCATTTGGGATTTTGTGGGTATTTCATTTGCATGTTGTATAGGAATTTTAGATCACTCGATTGTGCCCCTGTGGGCCTAGCTTAATTTGAGTTCATGGTTTGAGGCTCATTTAACTTTCTTACCTCAATTCATGCTGATAGAGTTACTTTTAAGACTCGAGTCAGTTTCAACTTTGGACGGTCTCGACACGTGCTTTCCGTCTATAGGTATAATGCATATACCCATATGTGGGCCCCACTAGGTAACAAGTTGTCGGACATTCTAATCATGCCACATGGCAAGATCTGAGCCATCCATGCCAACCCTAGTTTTCTCCTATTTATATTTAAAACATTTCTATTGATTTTTAAAGTTGCACACCTAGTGCCGCCACCACTTTGGCTCGCCGCCAGCGAGAATTTGCCCCTCCTCTAGCCACCAGATTGGTACAACCGTGACCACCTTGCAGCTGGCTATCCGTCTGCCTCGGTGGCTGTTGGTGACAATTTATTTTCAGTCGATTTCCACTGCCACCGCCACCCGTTCGGGCCATTTTCCAGCGCTAGCGAGCCGCCTCAGCCCAATCCGACCACCCACACAACTTCATCTTGCCTAGATCTTCATTTTAAGACAACCCACGACCGTCACCATAGCCACAATCACTGTCGGCGACGTCGCCGCACTGGCAGCTATATCGCTACTTCCCAGCCACTTTCCAGCCAGCCAGTGGCCGGACTCTTCCAACCGTCACCACCAGCACCTCGGCCATGACACCCCCTATCGATCCCGACTGGCGGCAGCCCAGCCACTCTGCCGTTGGCGTTTTCCGACAGACGCACACCGGCCACCCCATCCGGCCAGTTTGTCGTGTCGCGTCCGTGTTGTGCTGCCCGCGTTTGTGTTCGCCTGGTCGTGCTAGAGTCCACCTAGTCATGCCCGAGTTCTCTTGGTCGTGCTCGAGTTCGTGTCCATCTTGTCCACCCAGTCAACCCGGTCTATTTTCTAGTTAACTCAGACCAGGTTGGTTCAGCCCATTCAGTTTGGTCTGGTTCAGCTCAGTTTAGGTTCGGTTTAGCTCATTTTTAGCCAGTTTTCGGTTGTTTCTCGACCGTTTTTGGTAATTCGAGAACCCCTATATTAGTTTAGATGCATATTCACATTGTTTAGTATGTTTGGATATTATGAATATTTTTCTTTATTTATTAATTATTTTATTTATTTATTTATTTATGAATATTTATTTCTTGTTATTTATATATTTGTTGATTATGATGAATGATTATGTGACTAATTATTTTTTCTGATAATGTATTTATTTATAGATATTATTTTTGTTCATGCTTATCTTATTTTATTTAATTAATTGATTGATTATTAATTATTTTCTTACTTGTATTATTATTTATACGTATTTAGTCGTATGCTCGTATATTTGATATTTATATTATTATTTGTAATTAATTAATGTTAGTCATTTATTTATTTATTTATCTATGATTTATTTAATTAATTATTTGGTCATTTATTTAATTATTTATATGTTTACTAACATGAGCATATATGATATTTACTCGTGTTTAGTCGTGTATTTATATAGTAGAATTATATTATTATTTTCTGATTGGAGTATTATTTATGTTCATGTATTTATTATTTACTTAATTATGTATGAGTGTATTTATTTATTTATTTATTTATTTATTTATTTATTTATTTATTTATTTATTTATTATTATTATATCTTGATTTGCATGCCAGTTGTTTAGTTGTATGCTTGTTAGCACTATTTTTTTTATTAGGATGTATTAAAGATATGAGTACACACCACGAGCATGCATCATATATGGACATCGATATTTTACTTAGCAGTGGATTTTGATGTAAGTTACGGAGTCCAAGCTCGCCGTAGATGTATCGATGTGCTTAGAGCTTAGACCACATGTCCGTAAGACTCTCCCTCTCTGCTTGACTCCTTGTGTGTCAAGTTTAATCATATTTTATATGTAGGATGGCATCGGTGGCATTTTATTGCATCTCTCTGATGTCAGGCCATTTTGTTGTGTTTTCTACACATGTTTAATAAAACTACAAGAATGAGATCTCTTGTTAGTTTTTAAATTGAAGCTCCAGAAATATATGATACAAGCCTATTTTCTAAGCCAATTATATGAGTACGTGTATTTTTACAAATTTCATGAATAAGAAAGTGAACGATATGAAGATATTTATGAATCGCACTAGTACTCCTTCAAACCCTGAGGTAATGCGGTGTGTGAGGGTACTGTATAATGCAACACATTTTCAGAATTTTTGGCACTAACTTAACTGTTCTTTTTGCCACTCGAGTACTGTGGCGGGCGAAATATGAAAAATGTGAAAGCGCAAGCATTATATGTATGAATATGAATATTAGTCATGCATGCGAGCCGACACTTGCTTAAGTATGTTTGCTTGCCGCCCAATGTTAGACAATCTTAAAGTTTCATAAGTTTTTGTGAGTAATATAGAATACCCATTAGCCAGATTGTATTAGTTATTTTTCGAACCAGTAACACTCGCTACTGATGTTTTTCATATGATATATGTAGGTTTTGTAAATCCTGAGTCGACTTTGTGGAAGGACAGATAAAAGTTATTCATACTTGAGCTTAACACATTTATTTCTTTTCTTACTTTTATTTATATTTGATGTATTTGACGCGCATTTAATATTGTCTTCCTTTCACATGACATCAAGCGTGTTGTTTCGATCTATTTTATCGATCGAGTTTTACCGACCAATAATTTGAAACATGACTTGACTCGATCGCAACATTTCTGATTCGGTTCTTAGGTGAACTAAACTCAGGGTGTTACAAAATTTATTTAACCTATAGGCTTTAGGTCTACTTCTTCGATAAATCCTTCTGGTTGTTCCATGTATGTCTCTTTATCAATGTTTCCATTTAAAAATGTAATTTTGACATCCATTTAATACAACTCATAGTCATAGAAGGCAACCAATGCTAATATCACTCGAATAGGCAGAATTCGAGCCATGGGAGAAAATGTTTCATCATAATTTATTCCATATCATTGTGTATAACCTTACACTACTAATGTAGCTTTATATCTTTCCACGCTCCCTTCTGCATTTCTTTTCCTCGTAAAGACCCACTTGCATTTTATTGGTTTGACTGATTTTGGCATATCAACTGAGCTCTATACTCCATTTTTTTATGCATTGAATGAATTTCTTCCTTCATAGCCGCTATCCAAAGTTCATAATCTTTATTAAAGACAGCCTCTTCATAAGAATGAGGATATGAAATATCCTCATTAAGCAAAATTCACACGTACACCTCTCCAACATAGGTAAAATATTCAGATGAAGATAATATTGGAGATGACTTCTTATACCTTGTACTCTTTCTAATTGGTTCAACGCTCAGAAGAATTTTCCTCCTCTTAAATGAAACTCCCACTTTTCCGTCTTCTTTTCCAATGAAGTTTCGCTCCCACTACACTGTAATCATCTTTTTCAAGAAGTTTTTACTTCTCTCCGAGATATTCATCACAATCAAAACGATCTTCAAGAAATTTCACATGTTTGCACTCAATAATTACTTCATCCAAGGGATCACTTGAATTTGATGAGTATTCAACAATGAAACACCTTTTTGTCGTAGGTTCCAATTTATTGTTGTGATGGCTAGGAATAAGAGCACGAGCTAAACATCCCCATATCTTCATGTATTTCAAGGAAGTCAGCACCAAACTTCAAAAGGTGTTTATTTAACTGATTTTAGAGGAACTCTATTCAAAACATGAATAACATTGAGCAATGCTTTACCCCAAAATGAAGTGGGTAGGTTTGCAAATGCACCCATAGACTTTACCATATCTGTAAGTGTACTATTTCTTCGTTTTGCTACTCCATTTTGTTATGATGTATATGACATAATAAAAAGATGTTTAATCTCATTATCTCAGACAAAAGGATGAAAAAGATTTAGACACGTATTCTCCACCAAGATCAGAATATAATGTCTTTATCTTAGAATTAGTTTCATTTTCAACTTCCAATTTAAAATCACAAAAAACTTTCAAAGCTTCATCCCTTTTATGTAACAAATACACTTTTCCTTGCCTAGAATAATCATCTATAAAAGTGATAAAATAAAAATAATTATTTCAGGTAGGCACACTTATCAAACCATAAATATAGCTATGAACTAGATCTAAAATTTTCTCACTCCTGTTAGAGTTAGAGGGGAAAGGTAACTTGGTCATTGTTCTATATATACAACTTTCACATAAAGGATAATAATTTTATTTTATCGCAGTTAAGATCCAAGACTCAACAAGTCTATTAATCCTCATTGTTTATAAGACCAAGTTGAAGGTGCCAAAGAAAAGTGAATTTGTTTGTGAAATAAACAATGAGTTAATAATTTCACACATGACACTGCCAGATAGTTGAACTTGATACATATCCGAGTTTCTAAATCCCCTTAAAAGTATTTCATTGTCTTCATACATAACAAACTTGTCATTGCCAAAGAAAAATGAAAAAACAAGTTTTTCAAGAGATTCAATTGACAACATGTTTCTCATCATGATAAGAAAAAAGTTCAAAAGTAAAATTATTTGAAAGTTGTAATAAATAAGTCCTTACTCCTTCGATATATGTTTTATCACCATTCTCCATGCATATGAAGTTTTAAGTGTCTTCAATCTTTCTTATTGTCTTGAATCCTTGATGGATTCTTTTTCTAGTACTATAAAAATGCCCAATATCTTTTGAATATGTCCATGCTTTTGACAAACGAAACAAATCCTTTGATGAGCATTTATTCATCTTTTGGTTGAAATTCTTGGAACTCTTACCACCTTTATTTTTCTTAATCTGAAGCTTTAACTCAACATTACTGGCATATGGGTTTTCCAATACTACCTTATTATCTTTCTTCTCATCTATTGTCCCATCTTTTTGATGATTAATTTTATTTATCAAACTTTCAATACTCCAAGTAGAATCAGACAAAGTATAAAAATCCTCAAGATACTTACACTGAGAAGGTAAAGAGCTAATTGTAGTGGAGACAAAAGTAATTCAATCAATGCTTCTTCCATGATAAACCAATTCATCGGACATGACAATCATGTCTTTTACATGCTGTACATCAACCCCATCTTCACATGTAGCTCTAGAAAACTTCTCCCACAGATTATCCACATGAGAATCAGACTTCTTACCAAAATTTGATTCTGACTTATTTAAAATCTCTTATAGTTAAAATATGACATTCGAAGAGATCTATTAAGTCCAACAAGAACGAAGGATTTTGTTTTTGTGATATCATTTGCTAACTTCCAATTATTGTAAATCCTCACTTGGTAATTTTCCTTTTATGTAAAAGAAAGTAAAACAGGAGGTTGATCAACAACAATAATATCTTTATATCCGTAAAAGCCAAGGAGCATGTCAAGTCTTTGCTTCCAATCTATATAATTAGATCCAACGTCAGTACCTCGGAGTTAAGGATGTTAGCAAAAGCAGATTCACCAAAAGGAGTTGGCAAAGAAAGTCCTAAAACCATATAGGCAAACAATTTTGATCACATTACAATTGTAAATCCATACAATCGACTAGTATATACAGAACATATAGTTTGCATTACCCTTTGAGGATTTTGCAAACTATACAAAAATAAATCACATTGCAAATTATATAATTTGCATTACCCTTTGAGGATTTTGTGAAAACATAATTAATTTTACCACTACACTATTATGCATGTGTATGATCTTACATTATCATAATAGCAAAGGCGATCAATTGCTTGTACTTGTAAGAAAATATACATAGACATATATAATTATATTTTTTAAAACTTTGAATATATGACAATTAAATAATAAATAATTTTGGGACTATAATTCCAACCCTAGATGTAAAAAGTTTGATATCAAAATTAAAGTGCCTATCTATAGTACCTTCACAAGGTGTATATTCTTGCAGTGGATCAGTTTTTAGTGGATTCACTTTTTTAGAATTCTCAAGCTTCATTTTGACATAGCAGGTGTTTCAACGGATTAGCCGGTGGTTGAATATATTTTGGGTCTTCCATGTATAGTTTTTTAGCTCAAATAAGGAGAGCACCACTTGGTAGTATTGAATTTTTACTTCCAAGGTGACGGTGGTTTGAGTCCACCAAAAGCTTAAAAATATTAAATTTTAAATTGTTCATTGTTGCTTCTATTTACGTTTTGCCCTTTAATTTCTTCATGGCTGTATATAAATGCTCCAAAACAGTTTACCGTTTTTGTTTAGTGCAGTGAAATAAAAATTTGAAGTGGATGTTCATTTTTAATTAATTACAATAAGCAATATAAATTGAACTAACATAAACATGACTTGGAAAAAAATGAAAGCAATATTATAAAATGGGTTATTAGGAACATAACATGGTAGAAAATTAGATTTCGCAGGTAGCCAGACTAAGTGAAGAGGCTCTTGATGGATTTGAACCATCATCTTCTTAAGAAGAGAATATAAATCTCTTCTTTTAAGTGCTCTTGCCATTTTCAGCTAAAGAACCGCCAGTTCATTAAGTTCAACTTTGATGGCCAAACTTGTATCATATTGTGCCCACTAGTTGCAGGGGTAATATTGTTTGCAAGCTTTTAAAAATTGAGATAAAAATCCATTATTTTGGTTCATCATAAATGATAAACTGGAGACTTATTTCCAATTTCAACCTATCAACTAGTTCATATGCTATGACCACCGTATCATCTATGAATTTTTCCAGCTATTCTAAAATCTAATACCAATGCTCATTTTGTTATATGAACTCCCCGCTGAACAGCCTCACACAAATATCTTCAAGCATTTGATATGCTATTTATCAAATGGACACTGACCCAAACAATTATTAGAAGCTAATCAATCAATAATAAGATATAACACGATTAAAAAATATATAAATAAAGTTGAGGCCTTCCCTGCTCAAGCAATTTCACCTGCTCATTTTTAACTAAAAAACGCCAAACAATAGAAATAGATCAGTAGCCAAGTCTCATCATTTTGACTTTCATAGGGTCAAACAGTACGGTTCGGCGGCCAACAATGAATGGAACAACCAGAAGTGACAGCAAATTTCAGCGATCAGGTGGGTTGGGAAGTGTGGCGTGGAGGAAAGTGGTGGCAGCTGTGCCGTTCCGCGGCGGGAGAGGCAACCCACTTTGATGGTGAATTTGGGACGGCTAAAGGGAATCTGGGTTCCAGACAGACCACGGTGGCAAGACAGAGAGGAGAAATGGTAATCCGACGAGGTGGATGGCAGCGATGGAAGCATCGCCGGGGTTGAAGGCCGCCGGCGAGAACAGGTCAGGAAGAGATCAGGCTGGTGTTGTCTTGGTGACGGGGACAAATTAGACATATAATCTTAAATAATGAGATGACGTGGCTAATTTTGGCCACGTCATAAGGAAATAACGTTTTCTCACGTGGTTGAATGACAGGTTGTGTAAGTGATTTTTTGTAAAAAAATAACAAACTCATGATAAATATAAGTATAGTGGCCAAAGTTTATAATCCGTCTACAAAATATTAAGCTATAAATAATATAATCCTAGTCTACAAAATATTAAGCTAGAAATAATATAATCCATCTACAAAATATTAAGCTAGAAATAATATACTGGTCGCAATTTAAGTTGTACTAGCCATAGACCCATATGATGCACGGATATATTTAAAATTTATTACTAATATATGCTAAGAATATACAAAATTAATTTCAAAAAATACTACAATTTTATTTTTAAATTAAAATAATGAATACAGCGATATTAAAAATAATTTTAATTTTATTAAGTACAAAATTGTAATAATTAAATAGAATTTATTTTTTAATACAAATATAAATATAATCTAAGTATTTTCTTTATAATAATAAATAAACAAATACATAAATAAATAAAAATATGAAAATCTAATTTAGTTTTTAAAAGAGCCTTCACAACACTTCCCACCATGGGTTCAATGTATTATAAATTTGTTACATATTAAGTATTATTATAATTTTACCACTTCTTATTCGGAAAGTTCTAATTAAATATTTACTTTAAATTTTACACTTTATAAATATTAAGTATTTTACAATTTACCTTTAGTTAAAAATTTATCAACAATTTAATCTTGTATGTTGAAAATTAGATGTGTATATTATTATTTCTAAATCAATTGTTAATAATAATAATAATACTATTATTATTATTATCATTATTATTATTTTGAATGATGTTATTAGTTGTAGTGTGCATTATTTATCTAGATTTGATAAATTTTATTTTTATCATAGGCACGTAAAAAATAGTAAACATTTTAATTAATTTATTATGTGTTTATAAATGATTATTAAAAATAATTAAGGGAAGTTAATGTTTATAAATAGTAAAAAATTATTAAAAATAAATGTTTATAAAATTCAAGTCAAATTATATTTAATCATTATTTAAATAAATAAAAATCATAAATTAAAAGTAAAATATCAAATTACTGATATAAATTAAAATTATTATATTTAAAAAAGATATTTATAATGCTCAAACATTTATAAGTTCCTAAACTCTATTTACCTAGTTCTGAAACTTAGTGTTTTGCCTTTGAGATAAAAAATTCAGCCTCCTAATTACACATGTGATATGAGATTTTATTTGAATAGTATAATTATAAAGATATTAAAATTTATTAATATTCTTAATTATACTCCAATATTTTCCGTATAATAAATCATTCCCTTTTATTAAAGCTATCCGTTTATAATTTTCAACTTTTCATATGACACAGTTGATTTTGACCCTACAATAATTTAATATGCTAATTAGTAATACTTATTTAATTTAAAATTATTATTATTATCATTATTATTACTAACTATTATTATTATTATTTATTAGAAAAGTGTTAGAATATAATTCTACACAAATTAAGAATTTTAAAAATGTTGATATATTTATTATTATACTATGCAAATTAAAGTTTGCTACTTAATAATACATACTTAATTATTTTTTATATATGTTTATTCATTTATTTATTTACTTATTCAATATTGCATATTATTAGGAAAATACTTAAAGTATAATTCTATTTAAATTAAAAATATTTTAAAAAATAAATTCCATTTAATTATTAAAAAATTTTACTTATTAAAATTAAAATTATTTTTAATATTTGCATTCAATTATATTTTCTGATAAAATTGAATAACTATTCATTATTATTATTTAAAAATAATATAATAATATTTTTGAATTTTAATTTTGTATATTATTATAATATATATTATTCTTAAATGTAATTTGCTCTTGACTAATAATAATAATAACAATAATAACAACAATGAATGATGTAAGTATTAATGAGTTTATAAAATTATGTAATAATATAAGACAAAGGGTTGATTTGATACAGTTCTTAACCAGTGAATAAGAATTAAGTTCACCTAGTTTCGTAAATTCTTTATTTCACCATCCTTCAGTCGAAAATAAAAAAGAAGGCCCCACTACCATCGGCCTTCGCCATCCCGGTGCCGGTGGCTTCGGTCGAGCCTTCGTCTCTGCTGCCGGCAGACCTCGCCGCCACGGAGCGCCTTCACTGCCGACTGACTGTTGATCCTGACCTCACCACTGCTTTCCTCTGTTAGGTAAAAAGAATCCATCTTTGCAAATATATATATATTGTTTTTGTGTGTAAATGATTGTTGGAAGTTTTGGGGTTTAAACCGAGTGAGATAGTTAGCTGCTGCTTGTTATTACGAGAGTTTTTATTTTCTGTAATTTTGTTTGTAATGAATGTTTTATTTTGGTTTTCATTATGATTTCTGTATGTTGTGAACTGGATATGATTTTGTTTCTGTCAAGTGATCTATTTTGTGGTGGATGGGATTTTTTACTAGATGGGAAATGTTGCTTTGTTGGTCATTAGTTGGCCCAACTCTTGCTTACTGCGAATGCTGGTGATTACTTATGCATTTCAAGTTTTAGAGTTTACATCAAGGATGTTGATTTTTCTTTATTAAGTGTGTTGATTTTGAGTTGGTAAATTTTCACTGGAATTTCTTAAGAACAAGGTGAAATTATGTAGTTAGAAGTAGAAGCTTCATGTGGTGGTCTCGTCAACCATGGGATTCTGATGACTTAAAGCATGATCTGGGAAAGGTTTGAAAATAAACTGGGCAGTTATGGACAAAAAAAAAGGATGTGGGTGCTTACTTCTCATTAGCATACGTGTTTTTAATAAAATTTGTATGTTTTACTATCTTTGGGCTCTCTCCTCAATGGTTTGCATGTTAATTTTGTGCTTATTAGTTTGTTAAATGATGTGAGTGGAGGTTTTTTTTTATAATAAGACTTCAGTTATATCATTGTGCTATATGATTATTATAATGTCTAATGTATAGTGGTTGGATATTGTTCTATGGATTTAGGTTTGTGTGGGTATTAAAATTTGTTTTTTATGTCTTTGTTATTCACTTGACAACTTTCTTCTGGTTGTGCATCCTTTCTAGCTCGAAAAGGTGGACTGGTCGAAGGCAATTTGAGAGTTAGCATAAGCTCGGCAACAGCAACCTTTCCGGCAAGGTGGGCAGCAAAGAAAAATCCTTTGAGGAACCTCTACCGCCATGCTCTCAAGAACACCCTTGACTGGGCCATCCATTGCCAAATCTTATACTAAGATGTAAAGTTCATGTTCCTATTTTTCTCCATGCATGCTTGATAGTTCTTTACTCTATGCTTACATTTGGATTTCATATAATTTTTGTACCGAATGTTTTAATTTGCATCACTAATTTGGGAGTTGTCTTGATTCCATTTGGTTTTGTCTATTCTGATTGTTGGATTTTGTTGGTTCATTTTTTCATTAAGTATTTGTTGCATTATTAATCAATCTTATTGTTTCTCTTAATCTTAATCTCACGTTTTCGTTTACTTTGCCGCATAAAATTTATAATGTCATTTATTTACACTTTGCATTTGTCTGTTGCTATTTTCAGGCATCATCAAACTTTAGAAAGATGTGGAAGCTATTAAGATTGTGGTATGCTTTCTGGTCATCTCATATGTACATGAACAAAAATGTTTTCCCTGCCTAGCCGTGCACAAATTTCTAGGGGATGATTTGTTCCACCTCCAACCTGAGTTTATATATTGTCAAGTGAATGCATTCTTTCTTTAATCTTGTGAAAATATTGTGTTTGTTGAGTTGTGATTTCTCACTTCATATTCAGCTTTGCAGATAGGAAGCATAAATATTGGATTCAACATAAGTAATAATAGGATTCATCGGAAAGACATGATTACATGATAGATTTATGATAGAAAAACCTTGTTCAATTTTTATTCTCGAATCCATTTTGCCTTCAATTGCCTTCTGCTATTGGTATTCCATCTTTGTCATTACCAGCTTAAATATTTAGTTTATGATGATTTCATATTTATCTGTCCTGGTGTTGGGTATGGGTGCTTTGAATGGCCAAATATAATACTCATTTAAAATATATACAATACATGTTTGTCCAGTTGATTTTGTGCTTGAAGAATACCTGTTTAATTTGCTCTCAGGAAGGTCTCAACAGTCAACACCTTAGCCACATTCTTCACATGTCCTTGCAAAGAGCTATCTGGTGCCTGCCTCGATCTCCTTCTCCAGTTTCCCTGCTGCCACGCCGCTGCATCCACAAACCACCACCTCCCGAACGGGAATCCCTTCCTAGAACTCTCTGACGTCGTCCTCCATCACCCTGCCCACCCCATGGCTTGGTCGGAGCACTGACTTACTACGAAGCACCTCCCCTGCCGCCCTCAGCTCCGACCTCTCCCATTTCTGCCGCAAGTTCCTCCTCCGGCTCTCCCCAAGCTTCGTAGCCCACCTCCTCGCCTCTGACGACTACCTTCGGTCCAATTCAGGTCCTGCCTTGTTGTTCTTCCGATGGGCTGGCAAGCAGCCTGGTTACTCGCACAAGTTGGAGTCCTATGTCTTCATGGTTGAGATTCTCGCCAGTGCCAGCGGGTCCGGCGAGTCGGAGAAAGTTCGAGTTTTGGTGTCTGAGATCAGAGATATGGGGCATTTGTTTACAATTCCTGCTTCAAATAGTTTGATCAAGTGTTTGGGGAGTTTGGGCATGGTGGAGGAGCTGCTATGGGTATGGCGGAGGACCAAGGAGTGTGGGATTGAACCCGGGGTTTTCTGCTATAACTTCTTGATTGGTGGGCTTGTTAATGCTGGATTCATGGAGTCAGCAGTGCGGGTGTTTGAGACTATGGAGGGCAGTAGGGTTCCTCCTGATGTGGTCACCTACAATACACTGATCAAGGGTTTCTGCAAAGAGGGTAGGGCAAAAGAAGCAATGGAGGTATTGAAGGAGATGGAGGTGAAGAATGTAGAACCTGATAAGATAGCATATGTGAGTTTGATTCAAGCTTGTTATTCAGAGAAGGACTTTGATGGGTGTTTGTGGCTTTATCAGGAATTGGAGGAGAGGAAGATGGAGGTTCCCGCTTGTGCTTATAGCTTGGTGATCGATGGGCTGTGCAAGATTGGGAAATGTTCCGAAGGATTTGCTGTATTTGAAAGGATGTCTGGGAGGGGGTGTAAGGTGAATGTTCCATTTTACACAGCTTTGATTGATGCATTTTGGAAAGATGGGAAGGAGGAGGATGCGAGGAGATTGTTTGAAAGGATGCGAATTGATGGGTTGGAGCCAGACAAGGTTACATACAGTGTTGTTATCAATGGCTTATCTAAAGTTGGCAAATTGGAGGAAGCTATGGAGTGTTTAGGCTCTGTAAAGAGACAGGTGTTCGAATTAACACAACACACTACTCTACAGTTCTTGGTGGTTTGGGGAAAGTGGGGACGGTTGATGAAGCGGAGAAGCTTTGGGAAGAAATGGTGGAGAGTGGGTGTTCTCCTGATTCTTGCTGCTATAATGTGTTGATTGATGCTTTTGTCAAAGGAGGAAGGTTGGAGAAGGCCTTGAGTCTGTTTGAAGCGATGGAAGCTGATGGTTGTGAGAAGACTATCTATACCTACACAATGCTGATTGATGGTTTGTTCAAAGAGCATAAGAATGAAGAGGCATCGCAGATGTGGGATTCCATGATTGACAAAGGAATCACACCTACACCTGGTGCATTTAGAGTCCTGTCAAAGGGCCTTTGCTTGTGGGGGAAGGTGAAGAGAGCTTGCCTGATATTGGATGGCATGGCATTCATGGGAATTATCCCAGAAACAGCTTTCAAGGACCTGATATCTTTCTTGTGCAAAGCGGGCCATATCAAAGAGGCTTGCAAGTTGGCGGACGGTTCGTCAATAGAGGCAAGGAGATACACCATTTTGATCAACGCGCTAAGGAAAGCTGGTAATACAGAGTTGGCCATCAAGCTGCTTCACAGTAAGATTGGAATTGGCTACCAGACAGAGGTTGTATAAAAAGGCGTGTAAAATTTCGGGTTCTTCTAGATGGCTAGTGTGCATAAGAGCTCATACTGCTCACATTAATGGCTCATTTGGGAGTCAGTTCTGCGTGAGAGGTGAAGCCTACAAGCCATGATCCTGTGGCAGAAGTCTGGGATCTTCAAGGCTTCTGAAGTGGCACCAATGGAATTTTGAAACATTCATTGGTGCCAATCAACAATAAAATGTTGTTTGGCATGTACATCTTCCCAATTTGTAATTTGGAATTGAGTGGGTTAGTGGAGGTATGATGTTTGAACCTCCAACCTAATCACCTTAGTGGAGGCTCATAGCAAACCGGTCATGACAGCAATAAACTGTAAGGCAACATTTTGATAGGAGGCCAGCAAAAACTTTCCCGGGTAATAGGTTATTTTCATTTATTTTCAGCACAGTATTATTATTCTTTTATCCAGTCAAGGTTGAACTATTTATTGTATTTTTTTTCAAAGCTATTAATTGTATTTGTGTACTAGAGAAAGGAGAAATACAGCTATAACTTAATTTTGGCTTCTTTTGAATGCTTTGGTTAATAGATTATCAATTATTTTCATCGATTTCATGAATGTATTCATTGCCATACGCATTTTTCCGGCTCTTTGTATGCTTCTTATGGTACCAACAAATGCATTCCAGTTTGCTGTCAGCACAACTCTTATGATTTTATCTAGCTTCTGTATCATACCCTTCTGGGAAAAAAATTTCTTGACCCGTAAATCGTTTGTCGAAGATAATGAGGTTCTTTCTGTACTTGCAAATTTACACTGGCCTTTGTGATGCAGTAGATGCAATTTAGTTGACAATATTCTCCACGACTCAAATATCAAGCAGCCTGAGAAGAAGGAGAAAATCCTTTCTCAGCAAATAACAATGACAGGTTCTAGTCAGAGGATCCAGCATGAGAAGCGCCGTGATTCTTGTGATCCTTCAAACCATCTATCCCATAACACACTTGCTGGGCCAACTGTTCTGGAAATAGCAGAGAACATAACAAGATATTAGTAATGGATAACTTGGCAATGTTTCTGAACTTAAGAATGCTTGCCCAAGAACTGAAATATTAATAGGTTGGCAAAAGATAATTGCATTTGCTACCACAAAAAATGCAGTTGAATAGAAGCCAACCCCTTCCAATTACGAAACAAAAAGAAAGGTAGTCTTACTCTGGTAGCAAAGGATCTGGTCTTGCCTTTACAATAAGCAACAACCTGAGTAAATGGAAAAATGATTTCTTTTCAGCTGCATTCGAACAGAGATGGGAAAATGATTTCTTGGCAGCCGCATTTGAACGGCTTTGATGCAGATTATGGAAGAAAAAGAAAATGCAGTCTTGTTAATAAGGAAGAAGGTGATTCAATGTTTTCATGGAATTACTCTTGACATGCGCTTGAAACTTTTTCGGTCTTTTCAAGCTGCTCCAACTCTTCCTGTAACAGCAACAAAAAGGCTAAATTGAGGATCATCCATTGAAATTAATGACAACTATTTGACCAGCATTCCTCAGCAGATAAAATTAATTTCTTAACATATGAAAATCACCGCATGATTTTGCCATATGAGTCGATTATTGAAAAGAACGATGAACATTTGTCACCGCAATAGTCAAATGATACAAGCTTAATTGCAAAAACAGTTTCATATGTTAACGAAATATCTACCAATTGCAAAAAAAGCTTAATTGTCACCCCATAAACTTGAAACAGAAAACAAGCATTTCCATCAACCAATATCTACATGGTAACGAAATATTCAAACTTGACAAGAAATAACATGACTTCTCTATATCAGAATACGGACAGACCTCCAAGAAGCGGGCCTCCTGCTCCATCCCATTGAGCTCGGCGAGGACCCAGTGCTTGCCGCGAGTGTCCACCGGCGGCAGCTGGTGGAGCTCGACCGGAGCCGCCTGGGGCTCGGCCTCTGGCGCTGCCGCCATGTCTGTCGTCATCGGAGCGAGGTCCGGCGGTCACGGCGTCAAGGGAGCTAGCGACCGCGGGAGAGGTTGACAAAGGTGAACTTACGTGAGAAATTTGAGGCATTTCAGGTTTGCATTTTAAAAGTTTGTCATTTTAGGCTCTTTCTTGTTTTTTTCCCGGATTAAGTCTTCTAAATAAAAAATAATTATAATGATTATTTTATATTTAAAAGGCCTTACACGGAATCGAATTAGTTGTGTCCTGTGTTCGACTTGAGTTGACTCAAAGTCTATGTCATAACAATTTAGAACTTTGAAAAGAATCAAAACCTTAAACTCTAAAATCTATATTATAACAATTCCCGAACTAAACTCTAAATCTTAATAATATTTTTATTAAGGTTTAGTTCTGAAAGTTTATGTAGAATGATTGTAATATAATAATAAAGCAATAAAATTTGTGTACCGTTTATACAGAATTAAAATATTTAATATTTTAAAAATATATTTTTAAATTAATAAAATTAAAATCAATTGAGCTTAAGCTCTATTTGAACTCGATTTGGTTCCGATTTAAACTTCAAAATTAAATGGGATGAGTTTAAACTTCAACATCGGGGTGTAACTTAGCGTTCGAATTAGCGAGTGAGATATGGACAGATTTTGAAGTTTTCAACTCGATTAATATTGATGCACTTGATTTTGACAAAGAAATTTTTTTTGATATTTTATTTATACATTTGTTAAAGTATTTATAACATATACATATACATACGACGAAGAACATATATGTTTACTTGAGATTTCATTGCGACGTATGTTGACTTTCAAGTCAGCAACTATGAAGCCAAACTGGATTACCCAAAACACCCTTATCTAGTCTAGTTTGATGACGGGCTGCCCCCGTCCAATGCTACCGGCGGCGAAGGCCGAGACGGAGACGACGACGAGGGAGGCGACGGAGACACCCACGAAGAAGACGGCCAAGAAGAGGCGGGCTTGGAAGCGATTAGTAAGAAGGATAAGAAGAAGAAGAGGTTGAACAAGGAGGAGTTGGGGAAGCCCAAGAAGCCCCCCACTGCTTTCTTCTACTTCCTGTAAGCCTCTACTTGTATGATAAAGTTGTTGCTGTTCTCAACCTCTCTCTCTCTTTTTGTTGAAAAAAGATGATATGGCCATGCTCTTTTCCTGGTTTAATGTAACATTGCGTGCCCATAAGTGTTGTTGCTTTGGTAGTTACCGTGTGGGATTGTCCAATTTG